>PVHX01002508.1:0-166394 GCA_004024805.1 Geosciurus inauris
CTTCAACACTGTGTGAAGTGTGGCCTGAGCCTTGGAGATTTCCCTTTGATGCAAGTTCAGTATATTAATGGGAAAAGCATTCACTTTTATTTGTCTGTACTGTCTGCGGCAGCAAGGCTGCCTCATTTAGCTTGGGCGGACATGAAAATACACAGAGAAGCAATCTGTTGCAAATTAGCACGACTCCCCTTTCATTTACTAGCTAGTAATTAGGAGGGGTTAAGAAAGTGTAACTTATCAGATTGTGTGAGCCTATCTGCTTGTGTGGATAGCAAGCTTTCCCCGAATTGCCCTAGAAACCCTGAGGCAATAATCCTTCCTGGATGTCCACTTGATCCAAAAGAAAATATTGGTGTCTGTGGAATATATACACTTTGTTGGGTTGAAAATTAATGTCTCTTAGAACCTTACCTTTCTTTAGAGATGTTTTTACTCTCCCGTTTCCAAATGGCCTTGAAGTCACTGCAGAACTCGTACCACACCATAAACACGTAGCCTGGTGTGATCTCCTTTTCACCAGCTTTTGGCTTCATCCCAAAATATTCCACTGTTGTCTCAAAACTGCAACAGATAAGGGGAAAAAATGGAAAGAGGTAGAGGATGAGAAACTGTCAATACCAAAACCAACTGGAGTGTGGAGAGGGGATCCTGGGGGTAGCTTGCCACACACCTATTCTCTAAAGAGGAGCTCTGGCTCTTGGCTACTATAGTACACCCTAAGCCCCAGAAAACTAATCTGTCTGAACTGATTTGCCAAGAAGTACAACCTGATTGGGGAAACTTCTTATCTCTATAAAAAACTGCACATATAATCCCAAGAAGTATGTAGATTAAATTTCTTGAGTTTGTTCTCTATCTCAAATCCATGTCACTTATCTGCTCTTCATTTTGTGTTTAATGATTACATAGAAGTATGATGACAGACTGACTCAGTAGCATTAGTAGTGGTCAGTTAGACATCCATTGGGAATAACTAAACTGCTGAAAATCCGTTCTGTTTTCTGGTATACTCTGGCTTTGTAATCTTGGGTCAAACCCTCAGCATCTATGACTCAATTTTCTCAAGGGTACAATAGGAGATTTAGACTATATGATCTTTAAGAGAGCTACATTTGGAAGCTTGATACCATATAAAGACATAATCTACCAACAAAGTAGATATAATTGTGAAACTAGCAAGGTTTGAAAGAAAAACCATCTCTGATCTTAAGAAATAATCTCCAATTTGATCAGAACAGAACTCAGGTTTTCCAGAGTAGATTCCCAGATATCACTAAGACCTGGTGTGCAACTCACTGCACACCAGACTACTCAGGCCTCCCAAGCAGCCCTTCTTGGAGGCACTAGCTTTGCAGCAATTTATAGCTCTGAACTCAATCTTTCCCCCTTACCCTCACCCACCCCAAGCTGCACAAGCTCATTTGCCATAAGCAAGAACACTTAAATAGCCCCCGTTTCTAGGGTGTTGGAAACTAATCAAAGCAGGAGTGGCTGGCCAGGTTTATTACTCAATACTCTATCATCTGTTCAGACATAGTGGGTTTTTTTTTTTTTTTTTTTTTGTGACCATCCTGAATACTGAGTTTCTAATGGAACTCTATTCAATGGCAATTATAAAACCCTAAAGCCCCATTACTATTATGGAGCATACTTTCATCTCATTCTCAGTTATTGGGCAATATGTATCTCATAAGATTTTATCACATTTCACAGATGAACTGTTAATTGATTCCATGGCTACGATTAGGTGAGATCCAAGCTGGAGCTACAGCTCTGAGTCCCATAAATTCTTTGTGCTTCTGTAAATAACAAATCTGTTTTTAATGCAAATTAAAACTACTGGTCAGGGAATTTTGGACCCTGGTTATTAAAATACTGGAGGTGCATAAGTGGAGAAAGGCAAGGGCTGTAGTAATCTCTTAAGGGGTTCTCTGATAATTCCAACCAGTAATTGAAGAAAGTAGCAATGTCAACTCTCTCCCTAGACATGATTTCTAATGCTGTGGCAGTCAAAATACTGATAAAATCAAATGTGCTCTCTACAGCATATTCAAAGTGAAAGTTATACTGAGTGCAGCATGGGAACACATAAGGGAAGAGTTCCTATAGGAGCAGGACACAAGTTTCCTATAAGGTCACAGCACTTTAGAATTGGAATTAAATGACTTTAATATTCTCATTTTACAGATAAGAAAATAGAGGCCTGAAAAGATTGAATGAGACTTCATTCATTGGCAGAGCTGGGTCTAGAACTCAGGTCCCCTGATTCCCTGGGGAAATGCTCTTCCTGTTCTTCCCTTTTGAGGTTCATGCCCACTGACAAGGCACTTAGATAAAATAGTCATTTTCCCCGTTTCTACTTTAGACATAACTGTCTTGTGTATCACACAGAACCAGCACATTCATCACCCCAGGAGGGCTCACCATCAGTTATCTTCTTTTATGCTCATGTTCTACACAGACACAGATAGACTTGTGTATTAAGACAGAAGAGAATCTCTCATTCTTTGAATTCAGAAGAACAGGTTATTTTAGAGCAGGATATAATGATGAGCACAGTAAGTCTCATCACTGTGATTCATGGATCACCCCAAAAACCACAGCAATTCTTAGAGTCTAGATTGTGAGATGGAGACATTGCAAATACGGGTGCGACTTCAGAGAATGGCACGATTGTTGGACGATGGTTATCATGGGGTCTGAGAGAAGCATGTCAACATTCCAGGACATCCCTTTTCCTACCTCTAAACTAAAGTCAACCACTGTCCTCTCGGCCTCTCCCTGTGAGTCCTTGCTTGCTCCTCTGCAAGGGGGGAAAAACTGAAAAGAAACACCAAATTTCAGATTGTTTTGTAATGTGTTGGGAACTCAGAAAGCAAGTTACTTCTTTGGAAGAATCAGGGCACACAGAGTCCCATGGCATGGTGTGGTTTTGGATTCTGCAACTCCGACAAAGATGCAGTTGCTTAGAGTATGTGCCTCATTTGATTTCAGTGTTACCCCTTTAAGAAAAAGCTCAAAGCCAGACTATGAACCCACAACTGTCTGATAAGATCTAGACTATTGTCCTCCCCAGACAAATCGCTCTTCATTCCAAATTCAGTTTGGATTCACAGAAGACTGATTGCTGAAAACCTTCAGAAATTTAGGCAAGAAAACTGCCGATATTTAGGCACCAGGATAATTTTCTCCAATAGACAGGAAACAAAGAATCAATGATACTTTGTGAAATTTGTAATTGTCATAATTGTCAGCAGATAACTCTCAAATAGCACTCAGCTTTTAAAAGATTGATTTCTAATCATGTTTTGTTTTATACGATGTTTTTATTTCTCTCTCAGCTAGTCCCTGACTCTTTCTCCCTCATGCTATAATTCCTTGTCTGATCTGTATCATTTAAATTCAGCCAAACATCTTTAGAATACAGACAATGATTATATCAAAGAGCCCATAGCAAAGTGAACTGTTCTACTTTTACAGCGTGGGGATGCCAAAGCGGAACACATCCACTTACTGGTTTACATGCAGGCCTTCAGAATCTGCTTAGGAAAAGCAAATATTCCTTAGCCTCAGAGTAAACTGTTTCTCTTGAGAATAAAACATAAGAATTTACTAAATCTCACACGAATATTGCAACAGTGACCACAACCTCCTTAAAGAGTATAACCAAACAATTGTGGTTTCTCCATTAAAGATGGCATCTGACATATTTCATGTATGACATGAAAGCTAGACTACCTTTGCCACAAAGCCACGGAAAACGCTGACAACTAAAATTTATGACTTGCCTCAGCATAGCTAATGCACAGCAGCAGCTTTGGCCTCTCTAAGGTGGGCCCCCTTTTCCTTCAGTGACAGTCTTGAAAAAGGATTAGAAATTTGACATCTACCCTGCAGCTGAATTTCTATTTGGCCCAATACCAGTGTGCCTTTGTTGCTGGTCTCTTCTCTACGTGCAATTTCTATGACATAGGCACACACTCAGTGTATGCACTGAGGAGGGAAAGTTTAGTGTGGGGGGTAAGGACAGCAGAGGGGCACAAAAATCTAAAAACATAACCAGGTAATTGCCTTAGTTTTCAATGATTATCATGACAGAATGATATTCACGTTCAAGAACAGGTCTGCACTCAGAAAACGACAAGATGTGCCTTAATCTTGCTTTCATCAGAATTTTAATTTTCTTGGCAATTACAGTAAGAAGCAGGGCAAGATGTTGGCACCTGTCAAAGCAAGGTAGACGGCCCTGTCTGTGGGTTTTCAGTACACTCAAAAAATGTAGCTAGAGCAGAGGAAAATGGCTCATTTTTAGTTTGTTCATCTGGATTTAAATTCATAACTGGCAAACTCTTCTCCTTACCTATTTGTGAAGCTCATGGTTTTCCTACACGCTGTTTCCTACCCCTACTTTCTCACCTAATCTTCTAGCACTTTTCAAATCAGTTCTGCTGATATCTCAGACCTCTGCCCTGAATTTGAGAATGGCTTCAACAAGGGAGGGACAACCAAGCTGACTAACCTGCCAACTAGAAAAAAGGAAGACCTGCAAGGGCTCAGCATGCATGATTATTCGGCTATCCTGGGATGGAGGGTAGATGGTCCCACTCTGGTGTGTACTGAGAGAGAGAAGAGCAGGGAAGAGGCCTGGAGCAGGCACGAGGCTGAGCAGACAACCTGTGAGGTGGCTTCCCAACTTCCGGGGAATTTTACAGATGCTGGAGCCAGTCCCATGTTTCCACCTGTCCCTTGTATACAAAGTCTTGTAGACTATATCTGAGGAAAGACAAAGTCTTCTAGGTGTTTGTAATAATTGGATTAATCCAGTGGTAAAGGATAAAATTGTTCCTAACTTCCATGAAGTGGCCCAGGAGCACAGCAGTGGAGGAGAGGCAAATGGATGGGACAGTGTCATGGCACATGTATGAGGCAAGTCACTTCTGAATGATTCTCCACTTCCTGAGGAAAATATCCCCAAGCCTTGTGACAGAGCTTTCACCTCAGCTCCCAACTGAACCCTACTGTTCCTGGATGCATGATTTTAACAAACAGAGTCCAAAGGATGGCTACTTAAACATTGTGGAAATGCAATAAGCCAGTCCTAAAAAGACAGACACTGCATGATCCACTGCTTACACGAGGTCCTTAGAGTAGAGAGTCACAGAGACAGGAGGCAGAAGGATGGCTGTCATGAACTACAGGAGGGAAATGAGGAGTCGGTGCTTATTGGGTACAGAGTTCCAGTTGGGGAAGATGAAGAAGGTTCTGGAGATGGATGGTCACATAGCAATGGAAATACACTTGATGATGATGATGATGATGATGATGATGATGATAAAGAATATTGTCTCAAAGAATTTCAGGTAAGTCAGAATTTCTTACCTTTTCTGTGCATTATCCAAATGGCTTTCTTCCATTTTATGTTCCTTTTTGGCTGTGAAAGAGAAAATAATTATGATTAAAATGATATTCCCCTATAGCATTGTTTGTATAATGGGCTATCTTTGATTACACCCATTGATTTTTTTTTTTTTTTTGGTACTGGAGATTAAACTCGGGGGCACTCGACCACTGAGCCACCTCCCCAGTCCTATTTTGTGTTTTATGTAGAGACAGGGTCTCACTGAGTTGCTTAGCACCTCACCATTGCTGAGGCTGGCTTTGAACTCACAATTCTCCTGTCTCAGCCTCCCTAAGTGCTGGGATTACAGGCTTGTGCCACTGCATCCAGCTTACACCCATTGATTTTTTTTTAATTTACTTATTTTTTTCATATTTAATTTATTTATTTGTTCTATTTAGGCTTACATGATAACAGAGTGCAATTTGATTCATTGTACACAGATAGAGGATAATATTTCATTTCTCTGGTTGTAAGTGATATAGAATCACAACATACATGCAGTCATACATAAAGTTAGGGCTATGACGACCATCACACCCATTGATTTTTACAGTAAGTCTGAGTTCAGGGGTTTGCAAGCACCTACCACATGTCCTGCAAAGACTCCTCACTTTGCTACATCTGCCACACTGCTTTCTTGAAAACAGAGCTAACAGTGACCAAATAATCTCGTGTTTCTTCCGAGACACATTTGAGAGTAAAAGGGAATGATATTAATAATTACACATGGGCAAAGATATAAATTGGAACAGTACAGGGCAGATGGTAGATGTGGTCACCTGGACTATAGCCATGTGAGCCTTGGCATGTTCCCATCACGTTTCCCCTCAGCCCCAAACAAAATAAATCCATCAGTGTTTGCAGCAGCTCTGCTGGGACTCAAATTCATGAGACCCCACATATACACTGTCTTATACTGACAAGTGTAAGTGCATTGGGAAAAAAACCACACAAGACTGCTGAGAAAATCAATGCTATGAGACATGGGTGTGAATCTATCGATTAAGAACCCATGCTCTGTGGGATTATCTAATAAGGAGGTTTCACTTTGAGGTGGTTCTTTAACATATTTTTTTCCTTGAACTGGAAGCTAATGTTGTTATGTATGAAAATATCAATTTTATGCTTTTATTTATTTTTGTTTACAGCAGTTTTATTCATACTTGTCCAAACCTGGAGGCAAACAAAATGTCCTTCAGTGGGTGAAAGATGAAAAACTTTGATAACATCCAGATCATGGAATATTATTATGTGTTAAAAAGAAAAGATATCAAGCCATGAAAAAACACAGAGAAAACTAAAACGCACACATACAATTCTAACCACATGGCCTGAAAAAGGCAAAACTACAGAGTCAGTACAAAGCCAGGTACTTGCCAGTGGTCAAGGCATGAACAGCCTGAGCCCAGGTGTTTTAGGGCAATGAAGCCATTGGGTTTGATAACTACAATGGTGGATGCAGGTCATTTCACATGTGTCCAAAGCCACAGAATGACTGCCACCAAGAGTTACCCTAAAGTACACCAAAGACTTAGTAGGTTCATCACTTATAATAGACAGACCACTAAGACACAGGATATGCTTAGTGGGTGAGGCTATGCCTATATAGGGGACAGGCAGTAGGTGGGCACTTTCTATACTTTTCCCTGTGAACCAAAAGCACACTAACATTAAATTTACTGATCACTCTTATGCTTTCAAAATTTCCAGAAAAATTGGCAGTCTACACTAACCTTAAGATTCCTTAAGTCTATAATGACATAAAGTGAATGAATAAAAAAAGTCAGTCATATCTATGGTCTCTGCTGTGATACTCTGTAAAAGGTATTAAAGGATTTTAGAACATCGGCGTTGTGTTAAGCCTGGCTCTGCCACCTAGTACCTGTGTGACTGTGAGCAAGTTACCCATGACCAAATGCTTGGTTATCGCCTCATCAGTCCAATGAGATTAGTCGCAGCGACCACTATCGAATAGTTGTCAAGAAGATTAAATGAGGCAGCACTCATAGAGGGCTCAGCATATAATATGTGCTTAACATATGACACAACAGGAATTATTAGTCACTGTCGTCTTCATCATTTAAGTTTTATCAAGTTATTCCCCTGCTCGAAACCTCAAAGCCTTGCCGTCCTATGTGACATAACATCTGAAGTCCCACAATGTCCTAGAAGTTGCTGCAAGTTGACTCCCTGGCTCCCAGGAGTCACCACTTCCTCTTTCACAGTGTCATTTCTTCCCAGCCTCCTGCTGGCCTACTGTGGCTTGGGCACACACAGCACTTGCATCTGAGGATACCTGCACCTGCTGTTCCTCATCCCTGGAGCACCCAGCCCATAGTCCCTGCATGCCTGGCTTCCTCCATGCACTCAGATCTCAGCTCAAATATAATCTTCTCTGGTTTCATAAAGAAAAGAGCATACCTCACCATCCCACATTTCCCCTACTTCCCCTTCACTACCTGGTGATTACCTTTCCCCCCCTATAGCCTCTGTATTTCTGACAAATTATTCCTTTAACTCATTTGTCTATCATGCAACAACTGAATGTAAGCTCCAAGAGAAGGAACTTCATTTGCCTTGCTTTCTGTTACAGATGCAAATGTGGGAAAGGACTTCCGTAAATTATTTAACAAAAATGCATTTATCGGATACCACTTACTTAAAAAGAGAGATACTAGCTTTCCTAAGCATAACACTTTGTTTAGGATATGAACTTGAGCTAAAGATTCTGAGGCTAAAGTTGTGTACTAGTATCTCTAAGCACAATGCATTTCAACTACTATAATTATTTTGCTTAATATTAAACTAATCTGATTTTGGTCAGTACATGATTTTGGGCAGGGGTTAGTCACAGTTATAGTCATCTGTTGCTGTATGATCCTCTCCATGGTTGTAGACCTAGTAGAAATCTCTGTGAATTAGTCTGGTACTTAGCCCAATCAGATATTGAGAAGTGACTCTCAGAAGCGACCAGGTTTCCCCAAATGTGAATCAAACTAGTTGTTTGCTCTCATCCAGTGAAAATTGGGAGGACAACATTGCTCTCAGGCCTGAGTGCCTTCTTGAAGGACCTTAGCTGTTCTCTATCACAAGATGGTTTCTAACTGGTTACTTCCATACTGTGCTGAGTAGACTGTGGCCAAGCATTGCTGCATATGAATTTAATGACAAGAAATACCTCAAAGTGAATTAAACAGTAGGTAAGACTTTTAAATAACTCTATGGGAAAAAAACAGAGTCCAAAAAGAGGTACCATTTAAAAAAAAAAAAAAAAAATATATATATATATATGCAGTACTGGGGACTGAACCTAGGGCTTCAGCAGTCAAACACTCTACCACTGAGCTGTATCCCAAGACCTTTAAAATTTTTATTTTGAGATAGTCTTGCTAAGTTGCCTAAACTGGCCTCAAACTTGCAATCTTCCAGCCTCAGCCTTCCCAGTTGCTGGGATTACAGGCATGCACCACCTTGTCCAGCTACAACAAAGTGTTATTAAGAAGCAATGAACATTATAGTAACTTTGAGTTTTGGGGAAAAGAGTCTTGAGAATGAGAAGAACTAAGAAGTCTGAATTCTTCCCACACCCAGGGACTATGCACAGATAGAAAAGACCTCCACCTCATGTGTGACTTAGAAGCTTCTCCAGCCTAAAATACTTCTCTTACCACAACATGTAAAAGTTCCAACCATATCATCATACATTTTAAGTCTCTATCTAATTCATATTCAAATATATCATCTGGATAGAGAATGTTTAAAATACTAGGGTTACAACTCAGTTTCTAATATCAACAAATAAAGATCATTATGGGCCAAGTATAAGCATCTCAATGTCCTAAAATTCTATTCCTTGTTTCTCCATGCTAGAACTGGGGAGTCTTAGTGTGGGTGAGTGAACAGGGAAGTGGGAAAACCATGTTCCATTCAGGAGAGGTCAGGAACTTGTCAACAGAACTTCCACTTTTTTGGGAGAATCTGAAAAGGGATTTTTAAATGAATACCTCAACTTTTAAAAATGTTTTTCCATACTTTGTAGAACAAAGCAAACCTTCCTGCCAGCCATATTTATCTCTGCAAACTCTGACTTCAGCCCTTAGTGACTATCGACACATCATGGAATAGGTAGGTGTGCTCATGCATCCACTTGCAGACACTATTCTAGGTGCTTGGGTCCTAACACTGAAGAAAGCAGACAAAGATCCCTGTAGATCTTTCATTCCAGTTAGGGAGGACAGACAGTCAACCTTGAGAGAAAAAGATCCAGTGTAAGTAATTTTTGATAAGAGGTAACAGGAATATTCCAGAACCTCTGTGGGTTACTGACTGAGACATTACTAGACAGCTAGAGTACTAGACAAGACATCAGTACTAGGCTGAAAACAGAAGAGACACTATTTAAATTGAATAAAGTTTTTATTCCACAAAGCCCTGTGGAGAGTAGTCTTCAGATGCTTTCTTTTTTTTCTTTCTCCAATTTAAACTTCAGTATCACTTGTGGATGTAGGGTGGGTAGGTTTCTTAGAAGAGAATGTTTGGAGGGGTTGTAGTATCAGGACAGAGAGAAAAATAACAAACAGCCCTCCACTCTTCTCTCTCTTCTTCACAAGAAGCTGTCTCCTTGCCTGCAGCAAGTTAAATTTAATTCTTTTCTAAATCAGGGGAATAAAGTAGCTGCTTAGAATGACAATACCTTCAAGACAAAGAAAGCAATAAGAAATAAGTAGAATACTAACAATGAGAAGTTTCACTTAACATCAATTTTATCTTCCAAACTTCTTCATCAAGGCTACGTGTTCATTGTGATCATGATGAATTCCTGGAAGCAACTTGAGAGAGGGAAGTGAGTTTGCTCCATGACTTATTTGTAGTATAATTTTTTCTGTCATTGGTAGAACTGTATTGTTTTCTTAAATTTTAATTTTCTCCATGAAAGAACAGTATTTATTTTTGATAATTCTATATCACTGGCACAGAAGCAACATAGCATCTCAAGAAAATATTTTTTTGTTTAGAAGATATTTATGTGGATTTTATTTAATGTAGTCTTTACTGAATAAAGACCACTTTCTTCAGCACAAGTCTTTAATGCCTCAGGATTTTTTTCCTGATTCATTGCCTGGTGTTAGTCTCATCAATTATTATGAAATTGTCCCACAACAGTAATTCTGAAACTTGTGCATACAATAGCCTACACAAGCAAAGCAGAAATGGCCCTTTCTAGTCAATGATTGTGGGCCCCAGGAATGCAAATCAGAATGCAAGATAGTTATATGCCAAATTTCAAGCTCTCCCCTATTACTTAAATTGCTGTGCATTCTGCTGTTCTTTCTACCACATCTGTTCTTCCTACTCTGAAATTTTGAAATCCTCAAAGTCATTCATGAGGGTTGGAGTCAACTTCTTCCAAACTCCTGTTAACATGGGTTTTTTGCCCTCTTTCCATGAATCATGAATGTTCTTAATGACATCTGGAATGGCAAATCCTTTCCAGGTCTTCAATTTACTTTGCCCAGCTCCATCACTATCAACAGCAGCTATAGCCTTGAAATGTGTTTCTCAAATAATGAGTCTTGAAAGTCAAAATTACTCCTTGATCAATTGTTAGTAGGCATGAAAACAAAATTCATTTCATTGTCCATCTCAATTAGGGCTGTTGGGTGACCAGGTGCATTGTCAATGAGAAGTAGTATTTTGAGAGGAATCTATTTTTTTTTTCTGAGCAGTGGGTCTCAACAGTGGGCTTAAATATTTGTAAACCATGTTGTAAACAGATGTGCTGTCATCTAGGCTTTGTTGTTCCATTTATAGAGCACAGGCGGAGCAGATTTATACCAGTCTTTAGAGCCTTAGGTTTTCATAATGGTAAATAGGCATTGGTTTTAACTTAAACTCACCAGCTGTGTTAGCCCAATATAAGATCCAACAAGAAAGTCCTCCTGCTCTCTTAAACCTGGAAGCCAGGCACTGACTTTTGTTCTATAGCTATGAAAGTCCTTGAAGGCATCTTCTTCCAACAGAAGGCTAGAAGACTGTTTCATCCACACAGATGTGTCATTGAGTGTGGTCACATCATTGTTACCTCACCAATTCTGCTGAATTACTTGCCACAGCTTCTAGATCAGCACTGCTTTACCTTGTACTTTGATGTTATGCAGATACCTTCTTTCCTTGAACCTCACCAACCAACCTCCTGCAGCTTCAAACTTTCCTTCTGTAGCCTTATCACCGTTCTCAGTTTTTAGAGAATTATACAAAGCTAGAGTCTCGCTCTGCATTAGGCTTTGGCTTGGGGAATGTTGTGACTGGTTTGATCCCCTATCCAGAACATTAAAACTTTCTTCAGATCAGCAATAAGGTTGTGTCGCTTTCTTATCATTCATGTGTTTACTGGAGTAGCACTTTCAATTTCCTTTAGAGACTTTTCCTTTGCATTCATAACTTGGCTATTTTTTTTTTTTTCTGAAAGAGGCTTAGCTTTTGATGTGCCTTTCCTTACTAAAACTTAATCATTTCTAGCTTTTGATTTAAAGTGAGAGACTCTTCCTTTCACTTGAACACTTAAGAGGCCAGTGCACAGTTATTAGCTGGCCTAATATCAATATTTTGTGGCTAAGGGAGTAGGGAGGCCTGGGAAAGAGAACAAGGATGGAGAAATAGCCAGTTGGTGGAGCAGTCAGTACACATATAATGTTCATTGGTGTGAAGTTCTGTCATATGGACACTGTTCTTGGAGTCCCCAGTTCCACGAGTAATAAAAAACATCACTGGTCACAGATCATCATAACAAATACAACAATAATGAAAAAGTGTAAAATACTGAGAGAGGTACCAAAATGTGACAGAATGCAAAGTGAGTACATACATTTGGAAAAATGGCACTGATAGACTTCCTCGATGTAAGTTGTCACAGACCCTCAACATGTTAAAAATGCAATATCTGAGAAGCATGGTGAGGCAAAATGTAATAAATGAGATTATGTCTCTACAGCTCTCCGACTCCAGGATGGAAATTATGAATTTTCAGGGAAAAAAATGGAAATTTTTTTCTAAAGAATACCCATAACTGATTTCAGTAAATGAGATTTTCCTTGTGATCATTTTCAAGGCAGATCGGGTATCTTCTGCTGAAAACGCCAGTATTTCCCATTTCACCTACAGAGCTCATGTCCTTACCCAGGTCTGTAAGACTTTAATACAGAAGGATGTGCTCCAGGTCCAAATCAAAGCCATGTCATCGCCTCTTTCATCCCATTTTGTCTTATTTAATCCTCAGAATAAAAAGCAAGATACTGATTTATAATTTCATAAATACCAGGGCATCATGGGGTTAGGACTGAGGCAGACAGTCTATATAATTATTTTCACCTAATTCTTTCCATGCAATGAGTATTGAGTTCTGTAATCTTTAACCTGATTAATTGGATCATTTCCCTCACACCACAAAAACGATAATGATGCAAAGATTTCTTATTTAACCTTTTGGCTCTACTGAGTGATATGAGACATGTTCCCTGCAATTCCTTGCATTGGAATTGGTACCTTAAAAAGCAAGCTGAAACACACAGTAAGGGAAGAGGGAGGGGAGAACAGAAGTTCACTGGAGTAGACAAAGGGGAATGAAGGGAAGGGAGGGGGGATGAGAATAGGAAAAATAGTAAAATGACTCAGACGTAACTTTCCTATGTTCATATATGAATACATGACCAGTGTAACTCCATATCAGGTACAACCACTAGAATGGGAAGTTATATTCCAGCTATGCATAATATTTCAAAATACATTCTATTGTATTTATATCTAAAAAGAAGAAATAAAAAAATTTAAAAAGACAAGCCTAATTATACCATTTCTCTGCTGAAAGTTTTCTGTCTCACATCATCCCCCACCCCCATGCCACCTCAGTATAGGATGAAATACCTTCACACTGTACAGCAAGCCCTTAATGACCTGGCTCCTGCCCAGGATTCCTTCCCTTCCTCTGGCTTCAATGTGCTCTCTCTTGTTATTTTTTGGCATGTAGCTGCTTCTATTTTGACGGCTGTTTTCTCCCTTTTCCCCTCCTCTCACCAGCCCTGTTAGTATCTTCTCAGTCTTCAAAAATCAAGCTTAAAAGTTCCCTCCTCTACAAAGCCCTTCAGGCTTCTTTTCTCGAGGGAGGTGCCACCACTGTTGAGAGTTTGCAATCCAGCACAAGGGAGCTCCTGAGGTCACTGCTAGTAGTGTGCCTTGCCTACTAGATTCTGCTTCTTGAGGGCCATAACCAAGGGTGATTACATAGCATTGCTTTCAACCAACACCCAGGAGACACTTGTCTGACACATGCATAAGTAGACCCCACAGGGGCTCACATTAACAGAACGCAGTCCTTGCTCATCATCTGATGGGGGCACTTTTTGACAGTATAATTTCTAATCTACCATTTTCTCTGTTTGCAATAAAGTTAAGAATAAAGTAGTACTGAATGGTGAGAGAATATTATTTCTATTCTGATATGTCCTGTTTTTGACTGAAATCGTTTCATGAGCTCAAATGATATTAACCCTTGAGTTTCATCTGTAACTGAGTTTAAAAAATATATTAATTATTTTCTAGGGCTAACTTTGAAAAATGGAAAGATTTTATAAATAAAAATACATGTCCAGAAAATATTTGAACTGTGAACATGTATAACTTAAATGTGCCCAAATATCCAACGTTTTATTCTCACAAGGGTGGCAACTACACAGTGAGAGTGGCTAAAAAGGTTTTCTCCTAAACATAATTAAGTCATATTTGTGGATAACCATCTGGGAGGTAGTAAATTGTGAAATGATGGGAAGGGACAGGGCTGGAATATCTTCCTAGTATTCTTTACACACTCTATTACATTTTAATATACCATGGTTTATGGACCTGACGTGGTTGGTATAAACCAACAGGGCACACAGTAAAGAAGCAGTTTTTATGATAGCTCTACAAAGAGAAGGGCCGGGTAATACTAACAAGCAAACAAAGGGACCATGCTCTGCTTCATTTGGAATCCGTTTAATGTGAATATGGCTATCATTTTTCATTTCTTAGAAAATCCCATCACATACTTTCCAGGAGAAAAGAATGCTTTTTGCCAAAGGAGAGAACAACATGCTAACAATGGAAAGAGGGATAGTTTTTTAGCATTTATTGGAGAGGGGAGAAACACAGGTATTGGAACCACTGAGTTATGGAGGACTCCTACCCTTACTTTTTTCCTCTTAGCATGCTTGCCCATGCATGCTAACTAGTCTTCCTATCTTATTAGTTTCCTCAGCTGTGGCTAAGTTAGAATGATCATTTCTGATCTGTCACAGTTTACTTTGGCAAGTGTCTAAATGGATGTCAAAGGTGAAGCACATAAAGGGCCTCTTGGGCATTTTCTGTGTAAAGTGGTGGGAGGCTTTGCCTTGGCACCATGTCAAGGTTCCAGTACTTGGATGGAGTCTGACTTCCACATCACCTGCCTAATACTAAAGTGCACTGGAAAACTCAGGCTTTTGTTAAAAGTCACAAGTAGAAGACAATGTGTCAGAAGACTCTGAGGAGGTCTTTAAAGGCATAAAATCAAAGAAACCCAGATAAAAGGAGTCTTTAAAAAGTCATATAGTCTAACCCTCCAGGTTGATGTTATAGCCTCGATCTCCTGTGTTCAATTAGACTTTTCAGATTTCATATTTTCATCATTTTTATCTGCTGTTTTCAGTTGCCCTTTATAACTGAAGTTGATTACTTATACAGGCATCAAGGAAAAGCAAAATATTGGTATCCCTAACTTTGGTACCGGGGGCTGTTTGCAACCAGGTTTCTTCATCTGACCTGTAGAACACAAGGAATGGTTTGAGCAGCTATTCTCTAAATCTCTTCTCTTTCTCACCTTCTTCAGATCACTAGTACCACTTCAGATGTTTAGGGACAATGGACTCATTGGTGGACTTAGGGCACTGGGCTTAATTCCCTTACAAATGGTAGAACATGATTGATCCCTATGCAATCAGGCTTAATGAATGACTCAAGATCTTCAGTCATTTATATTTCCATACTTCTAAAGCCATGCACAATAATGTTCAAACATTTCATTGAACATCATATTGGCACAACTTGAATCAGAAAGTACTATAAAAAGTCTCCTTATATATATATATATATATGTATATAAGTAAAAGGACCATATTATTCTTTTATATTTTGTGATGACTGTAATGATTAATTAGTGTAGGTGATGAGTATAGTTTAAGGGATCACAATATAATTTTAAGTGTTTATCTTATTACCCATCCTGTCTGTATGCTATAGTAACTATGGCAGAAGTGAATGTTTCATCAAGTAACAATTTTGGGAGGTAATCTGACATGACCATAATTGGAATCTAAATGAAGTAATTTATCCACACTGCACAAGTCCAACCTAAAGTCTTTGACTGTTTTCCTCTATATACATTTAACTCAGATGAGACTCACCACACCTGCTACTATACCTGACAAGTTTTTCAACTGTTCACAATATTAACACCACACTTAGCTTTTAAA
Source organism: Geosciurus inauris (assembly GCA_004024805.1). Classification (NCBI taxonomy): domain Eukaryota; kingdom Metazoa; phylum Chordata; class Mammalia; order Rodentia; family Sciuridae; genus Geosciurus; species Geosciurus inauris. The sequence continues at coordinate 15,943 of PVHX01002508.1, forward strand.
TTTCATGAGGAAAACTGCTCTCTCTTCTTGAAGGAAACCTTTTAATTAGCTGCTAATCTTCCACTACCCTTTCCCTTTGCTTCTGTACAGTCCAGTGAACTCTATGTATGCAGCAATTTCTGGTCTTCAGGTTGATACAGATGCAATTACTTGAGAAAGTTGATAAGACAGCATAACGTTAACCCAGCCCTAATCTAGAGTACCCATTTAACTTTATTGCAGAGAAAATGGAAACCCAAGTTGATGAAGTGACTTTGCTGGGTTACACTATAATAGTGGCAGAATTCAGATTTCTGACTCATACTCTAATACAGTTTCCAAAGCGCCTGTCACTTCCCCAGGGATGTTGTTTTTCTCCACAATCCTCAAATGTGAAGGTGGTATCTTGGAGCTGTACTTTACTACACATTTTCCATAGGAGTATATACATCAGAGAGAAAGTTCCGAGGTGGAATTTCAGCTTTCACTCTAAATTTCCTGACTTTTGATGCTTTAAAACAGACCATGGGGTTAAAATTTTAGAATGATCCTGTGAGAGTCTCATTAACATTAATGGGAGGCAGGTGGTCACATTCTCCAACGGGGCCTGAAATTCACCGCGCTATGCCATCTTCTAGGCCACATATGCCTTTAACTTATCAAGGTTAACACAAGTGGTGTATGTCTTTTATAAAAATGTTTTTTTCCTTAGCCATTTTTTCACAGACACTTCTAAATAAGCATATTTACAAAATATGATTTTTCACTTAGAGAATAATTATGCATAAACTCTGTTCCCTGGCAATGCCTCCCTTACCTCCTGGCCCTCTCTGCCCCAATGGGAAAGGTTAGACCTTCTATAGTACTTCAGAATTTTTTTAAGGTGTCACATAGCTTAGTGCATTCTATAGTTTCAGTGTTCAGGGAGTGGTCATCATTTAGGAAATTGCAAAAAATCTAGGTTTTTGAAAGAGAGTTATTCCCATTTTATTTCATCGAGAACCCTTGTGAAATTTCAAAAACAATGGGGTTTAGAATCACAAGGCTCTAAATAATCATTAGGTGTCAAACTGTATGTATTCCATTAGTGGAAGATCTCCTTTCCTAAACAACTCCATCCTATTCTTGCTATTAGCTCTGACTTAAAGGTGTACGATTTCTGGAAGGCATGGGTTATTCTGTTGTTGTTGTTTGCTTTCAATTTTGTATTCAGATGCTTAGCACTTGGGGTTGTAAATCTACTTTTATAAATCAGTAACTTGTTACTCCATTAATTGGTAAGAATGATTACAAAGCATCTGATAGTTTGAATTTTTGGTCACAGGCTACATGTTCATTTTTCCCTCTGATTTAGTGTAGTGCTCTTCAAAAGCAAAGATCTCATTTATTTGTCTTTTTATCTAATAGCATTAGTACTTGATATTCAGCAAGCCTAAAGAAAACACCTCATTAGCAAATTGAAAAAATATTCTCCAACTGGCTTTGGGTTTCCCATAACTGCATCTCATTGCTATCCGCATTATTTAGGAATATCATTTGATTCTTAGTATATTAACATGTCCATCTATGCACTAGATAAAATACAACCTTACTTTTGAAAACTTTGAAGCTATGAAAAATTACCTAGTGTAGGCCCCTTATGCTACAGTTTAAAAGTGAGTTAAGTAAAACAATAGGAAATTGAATAAATATTGAATTTTCCAATAACAGAATGGTACACTAGACCAGGGGCCAACAGCCACAGCTAATGAGATTCAAGGACAGTCAAACCACTGACTGATCAACTGCTAATTAAGGAAGCCAAGGAACCTGACTGGGATAATTAGGCTGTTGGTGGCCACAGTGATGATGGTAAATGCTTAGTACTCAGTGTGTGCCTGGCACGATGCTGCTATGGAATTTACACAGATCATTTAAACTTTTCAACCGTTCACAGTAGTGCTGAAGCTTCAAGCATCACCATTACTTTCTAACTGTTAGCTTGGTGTAAGATGTTGAACTTGGCCAAGACTCAGTTTTTGAACTTATGAATGGGGATAATAATAGGCTCTAAATTAGACAGTTGCAATAATTCAGAGATGTTTGTAAGGTGCTTGGCACATTCATTTGATGAACGTCAATTGTCATCATCACTATGACCACCACAATTCTTTGTCATGCCATAATGTTTGCTTGTCCAACTTTTCATGGGTTCCTATGAGGTTTGTCTAAGAAAGCATCCTATTTTCCCTATAGTAATGTGTACCCCTACAATAAATGCCCAAGGCTTGAAGTGCACTCACTAGATTGACATACCCCCAATCATGCTTGTAAAAAATACCATGGGAAATGCTATGATACATTATATGTGAAAAAAGAATGTAAAGCAAGAGGTAAGACTAAAATTATGTTAGAATGTATGTCACAGAAATGGGCTATAGCTATAAAATACATATTAAAATATCAGAAGGTAATATGCCAAAATATTATGGTTGCTATTTCTGCCTCTCCAGTTGGGATGATTTTGTTTTTCAAGTTTTAATTGTTTTTTGATGAATTATCTTCATTTAATATAATCAGAAAAAAGAAACAATAGATGCTCTTTGGATATAGTTTGCAGAGCATATTAAAAATGGGTGACTAGTCTAAAGTCAAACATACAGTTTTGGGCAAAATAGAACTTGTTCATTGACTCTAGTCAAGTTTTCATTACCCCACATTCTTTATGGATCCCTGCTTACAGGCCATAAAACTGCCATATCAGTATAGGATGGAGCAACAGAAAAACATCAGAACTGAAAAACAAGAATTTGCACAATGTGAAAGGATGGTCACTCACATTGAAGTCCTTTATTTATATCTTATGCAGACACAAATTCTATAATCTCTATAAAGCAACTATTTCATATAATTTTATTAATTGTCCAGAAATGTGTCCAATATACAGAATGGTTTTGATCATAGTGTAAAGAATAAACTTCAAATAAAAAGAATTTATGCATGGTCATAGCTTTAGACTTACCTTAACTAATCAAAAGCTATGAGAGGCTGGGGGGCATGGTGGTGCACACCTGTATCCCAGCACTTTGGGAGGCTGAGACAGGAGAATCGCAAGTTCAAAGCCAGCCTCAGCAACAGCGAGGCGCTAAGCAACTCAGTGAGACCCTGTCTCTACATGAAACACACACACAGAAAAACAGGGCTGGTGACTCAGTGGTCAAGTACCCCTAGTTCAATTCCTAGTACCAAAAAACCCCCCAAAACAAAACAAACAAAAGCTAAGAGAGGAAAAATGCCACATTCGTACATGAGATAAAACATAACACACTCATACCTTCCAGATCAGAATCCTTCTTTTTCTAGATTTATTTATACTAAAGCTCTGATACCTTTTAGCTTAAGACGTTTGTTACAGATAATTGAAGCTCTGTAGAAAAACAAATGCTCAGATATTTAGACATAAAAGTGAGTGGACGAGAATATCCATTAAGAAATCACAGAGCACCCACTGCTACCCTTAATCCAGTCTTCTTATGGAACCCTGGCAAAGCCTAAGTGTACTTAGGAAACTGAATTTACAGAGCCACAGAAACCAAAAAAGTTCTAACTTCTCTGATACTGGCCATTGTTCTGAACATCAAAACATTTTGTAAACTTCTTTCATTTAATCAATATTTGTTATAGTAAGGCATTTAAATGAGTCCACTATAGCACTGGTACCCAAGAATTACATAACTTCAATAGTTGTGATGCTACTAAATTATCTAGGTGCAGTGAATAGTCTGTTTCTTGGGCAGTATTTCCAATAAAAGAAAATACTGGGAAAACTGGGATTCCCAAAGAAAGTGCCATGGAAGACATTGTCCATATTAAAGCTCACTTGATTTCTTCAGCCGGGAGATGACAGGCAGAAGGTCCATCTGCACAAGTGATTATCATCAAAGTCAGTACAAGGAAACAAAGGAATGAGGGTTGATTTTAAAAGTGACCACACTATTTATTAGTCTGTAGGGGTGAGAGTGCTTATTAGTGAGCTTAACATAATTCCAGGCAGACTTCTCGAACATCACCTTTCTTTGATAATTGCCATCCTCTTGTAGATAAGCTTTTGTTGGAGAAAACTGGACAAACCTTGAATAAACATTTTGTTATGGTAACAATTCAAAAATGAAATCAGTAAGAATAAAGGTTAAAGTGGGTTACTTCCCTATCCTGCTTTTTAGCAAACCTTTAAATTTTCTTTAAAGTAAAAAATCTCTGGTTACCTGAGAAAGAAATAAGAAAATAAAAATAGTGCACAAGCTTTTCTCCAAGTAATGGCCTTGATTAACATGTTATTTCATTCCCATAAATGTAGATATCTATTTATAATCACGTACTCATTTGTGGTTTATCATATAAATGAAATCTATTTATAATCACATACTCATTTGTGGTTTATCATATAGATGAAATCATATTGAATATATAGTGAACTTTCTTGCTTTTTCTTTTAATATGTCAAGGAAGCAGATTTTAAATTAAGACTTTTATAATTAATTCATATTTAAATTCATAATTATTGAAAAATAATTATTGAAAACTTGGCCTTTGTTTCGAGTTGGTATGGAACCTATTTAAAAAAAAACAAAAATAACTTTCTAGAAACTTATGATAGCATTTCAAAATAATTTTCTGACTGTATTTCTCAGATTTTATAGGAGATAAATGTTTAGTTATGAAGGATTATTAAAATACCAAATACAGGGGCTGGGATTGTGGCTCAGTTGTACAGCGCTTGCCTCGCATGCGTGAGGCACTGGGTTGGATCTTCAGCACCACATAAAAATAAATAAATAAAATATTGTGTCCATCTACAACTAGAAAAAATATTTAAAAATATCAAATATAATTAATAATCCATCCCTTTGGCCTTTAGTCGCCTATTTTTGTAGCTTAGAGAAATGTTATAGATGGCTACAAGTGTTAAAATAGTGCATAATGTTACAAAATTTCTTTTCACTATGTTTAAAAAAAATTTGGTATTCAGAAAATCTAGTGTAAAGAACATATCCTTAATAGGAAAAAAATTTGAGGGTCTTTACATTCTTAGAAGCCCATGTGAAACCTCTGAGCATATGACAAGGCACACACACACACCCCTTAGTAGGAAATGGGTCTTCCCTGGAAATCTTAGAGCCATAAAAATGTTCTTATGTTAAGTTGGAGAAGTGCCACTGTCTCCTTTAGGCAAGAACCTGAAGCTAATTGTGCAAGTGGCATGAAAGTGATTTCAGAAACGGAGGGAAAGAAAAGCTCCTGAAACCAGAGGCTTGAAATGTTTTACTGGGGGAAAAAAACCATAGCATTCCCTCCTCCTGTGGGATGATAAGGATGATTTATGAAGCTGAAGTCATTTCTTGTGATTGCGCGGTGGGGAGATTGGTTTCACATGATCTGTGAAGCCAGGCAGGGTGAGTTGAAGAGGAACCCCACATGTTCCACTGAGGCTGGGCAGCATCTTCCGGGCGATTCCAGGGCTGGCGCAGGCGGAGGAGCCTCTGTTGCTTTCTGATCCACGCACCCCTCCCCCGCCAGCAAGCTCATTAGGAGGACACACGGCTCTCTTATTTTCTCTCTCCTTTTAAAAAGTATTACTACTGCTGCTGTGTGGGAGTAGGAGCTCATTGTAAATGCGCAGCAGGATAGTAGCAAAGCTGAGATTAATTCCCCATGGATTTATATGGGTCGTTCTCACCCACGATGACTTGTACCGTTTCAAAGGTGCTTATGCTGCTGTTTTTATGGCTGGTCACTAACTTTATTCTGGCATATGGTGGTTGGCGCCATGACACCGAGTGAACATTTTATACCTGAATTAAAGTGGATATTTGACAGTTTCTGTCAGAAAGTTCAGAGCAAAGAATTTGTGGGACAAGATTTATTGCATATTTTATATGGGACACATCTGTTTCTTTGCTAGCTTTGTTCCTCCCCTTAAAAAAATTTAAAGAAGTTTCCTAAAGAAATATAATGACGGATAGGAAAAAAAAAAATTCCAGAGCAGATGAAAAATATGGTCAAAAGTTAGGTATTTAGAACCTAACTTTAAAAAAAAAAAAGCTATTTCTCATTTTGAGGAGGAAAAGTGACTCATAGTCATGTATAAAAGCTCAGTGAAACAATGCTGTTATTATTGGCAATTATTTTATGGTTGGTTTAATGCCATTTATATAATGAAGTTAAAAAGTTAAGTGCACAACCTACCATTTTCCACATACTTGCGAAGGGACTGGAGAAAACAATCTGCCTTTGATGTACTTTTTAAGATTTCACCATCCCAAATGGTGGACTAAATAATAAGTCTAACCACATCAGTGTTAAACAAAAATTACAGATATTTAAACATTTAAAATTGATATGCCTAAAGATAAACGCAGACAACTTCCAACCAAAATCCATCAACCCAATGTGAAGGGCATATGTAAACTTCATTCTCATCTAGAAACTCTTCCTATTGTAGCAAGGGAACACAGTAACAGAGATTCGTGATTACATAAACACTGGCCTCAACCAGGACACTTTTTCTTTCAGCCGCAAAGACAGAACTTTTAATTGTGAACACTGTGAAACTGAAAATAAAATGATCATTCTTACAAACCTTGAAAAGTTAATTTTTAATGATTTAGGTAATATGCATCCTCTTTGTAAATGTATTAAACACACTGATGAAGTGCCCTCTGATGGCCCTCTGTGCTACATCACCCATCTCCCCCAATACAACCACCTCCCAAGACTCAACTCCTGTTACCAGTTTGGGATGGATCTGTCCAGAACTTCTGAGTGCCTGGTGTAAACATGCAAGTTTTCTCAGGTACAGAGAAATAGACTTGCTTGCTAAAAATGTATGTTCAGTTTTAATTTATTTGAGACTGTTGCATGATCTTTCATAGCGATAGTTATCATTTTGTAGTCTTCAGGGACAGTTATTTTTACTGTCAAACTTTGACTTTTGCAAATCACATAGATTCTGGTACAAATCCTGGTTATACACATTATGTGTGTCTTTTCCCATGCTTTGCCTTTTGATGTCTATTTTATATATTAAATTTTGAAATAGTCAAATTAGTAAATACTTTTCAAATATCTTTTGCTTTTCAAATCACTTTAAGGAAGGGTTTCTGTACTCCCAAGATCATGAAGCTGTCTTTATCCTCCAATAATACTGCTTATGCTTTTTTGCTTTTGACTTTGTCTTTTTACATTCAGATCATTAATCATTTGAAATCATGTGAGGCTGCAGTCTCTCCCCCTCCTTTTTTCAAAATCTGAGTAAGTGCTGTTCAAACATCATTGGTTTTCTAGAAGATAATCAAGAGTATGCAAACAATGGAAGTTTTGTCTTGGCCTTTCTTGTGTTCAAATGTGTCATTTCTTTTTCATTCACATTGCCTTGGCTGGGGCTTTCAGCTGGCTGGGTTAAGTTGACCCATTGTGTTTATTTTGATTTGGATATATTTGGATTTACCCCCACCATATTTATTTTGTACTTCCATTTACCAAGCTTTCAAGCCTTTTTTTTTTCTCTGACTTTTGTTGGATTCCCAAAATTTTCTTTGCTTCATTTTTACTTTACCGGTTTGATTCTAACTTTTTGACCAGTGAATACCTTTGAACTTCAACCCCTGTAAGAGCTGTGCTTCTAAGTATATCTAGAGTGATTATATATCAATATCCTAACCTGGAAAAATGTGTGGCCTGAGTTTCCCTTTGTTTGCTCTATAAAATTCTATATTCACATCCCATGTAGATATCATCTGTAATTTTTATTTATAGATCATCAAAAGTAAATGCTTTACCATTAATACTGGGTCACTATTCATATGAATTTCTTTGCTCATTATACCTTTTGAAACTCCACTTCTTCCTGGATTCATTCTTTCCGAAGAAGTGCAACCTCAAGAGAAGGTTGAGGTTGGGAATAGTAAACCTTCTAGGCTCTGTGTTTCTCAGGAAAGTTTACTTTTCTCATTCACTTTAATGATGGCTTGACTAAATGTAGAATCCTAGGTTCAAAATTTCTTCCCTCAGAAATTTGAATTTATTGTATCCAGTGTCACCACTGACAAGTTTGTCATCCAGCTCAAATTTTTCTAAAACCCTGATTTCTAAAAATTGATTATAAAAAATTATGGTGTATATAGATTAACTTGCACTGTCTTTGTGGGTTCTTTCAATAAAAGATATGACATCTTCATTTCTAGGAAATAATCTTGTAATGTTTGAGTAGTTTTTTCTTTATTATCTTGATTTCTATTAAATGGATGTGGAATGAAATAGATTAAATTTATGAATCCAGTTTCTATGAACTTGTATTTGTCCATACTTTACTGAGTTTTCTCTTTATGCTCTATCTAGAAGGGTTTCTTGACTTGATCTTTCAGCTCATTAATTTGCTTTTCAATGATGTCTATTCTATCATTCAGTGCACACACTGATTTTTAAATAATTTCATTGACAAAAATTTTCACTTCTGTGTTCTCCACTGGATTCTTTTTATTTAGGTGACAGCCTCTTGTAATTCTCTGAGATTTTTATAATACACACGTTCTGACCTGCTCTGCCTACAAGTGTGATTTTTTTAGGTGTAAGTTCTTTGATTTGTCACATTTGTTGGCTTTCCTCAACTGTTGATTCTAGATAGTAAACCCATCTTTGCAGTTGAAGAGTGCAAAAGAGGGACATGAGGCTGCGGCTTGTGTTCTAGTTTTAGGGAGAATAGAAGAGGGACAGAGTATTTCAATAGGCAGGGTGCTCTGTTGCCCCCAACCCCTTGATCTTGTCTAAAGACAGACACTTTGTATTGTGCCCAGTGAGGCTGGATCTGCAGAATACGTGTTTCCTTAAAATGTTATAATTCCAATGAATTACTTAAATTTCAAAACTCACAGTTTTACATTTCTTCCCCCATAGATTATAGGATGAGAAGATAATTCAAACGTGCTTTGAGAATTTTTTAGATTTTTAAACCCAAATAAAATTAAAGTAGTAATCTTACTATTACAATCATAAATAGTGATATGGCAATGTAATTATAATTGACCATTTAAAAGAACCTTATTTTAAAGGCACTGTGAGGAAACAAAGCCCTGCAACAAAATATTCCAACTCACACTGAAGGTCTAGTTACACAGACAATACAGTATGCTTTTTAGGTGATTTTCAGGCTCAAAAAGTATTCTTAGGTTGGTTCTTCTGAACTTACAAACGAGAAAGCATAGAGCCTGGAGCTGTAACATCCTATTTCAAAAATCGTGGAAGGCCATGCTGGAGGTGTGTGCTCCTGCTAAAAGCCATATGCTTCCTTTTTTACAGTTCTATAAAATGGCATCTGTGAATAAATAAGATTTCATTTAAGTTCTGGAAGCCACACACAGTTTCAACAAGGACTTGGGGATGGCAGTACATGCTACCACCAGCAGGCACCATCTTGGGAAGACTGACACATTGTAGGCCTTTATCCATAAGGAATGGATGGCTAAGATTAGATGCTCAGTTATTTTTTTTCCATATTATATTAGACCTAATGTGCAAAATCAGCTTGGGAGGTGTTGAGAGTAAGTAGTATTGAAAGGTAAAAATAAAACAAACAAACAAACAAAAAACCCAACATTGCTAACTATCAGAGGCTGATCAAATCATGGATAAGGTCTGTTAGGATAATACAACTTGAATGAAGAAAACAGCTTTGCATTAGTAGTCAGAAATAATTCAAAAGGACCTGATTCTTCACTCTCCCACCCACTGGGTTGTCCAAATCCATCACTGACTTAGCAGTGCTTCAGAGCATCCCTTCCCTTGTAGGTCAAGAGGCCTAATGCCTGCTTCTTACAAGGGCAGTGGGAAGACAAAGTGTGGTTCAATGTCAAGCACTAGGCAGTCCCTGGAGAAGCATTTCTCTAAGGATACTGCTATATGCCTATGGCAAAAGAGTTGAAAAGTATCAGGTTGAATTCTCTTGAGCATAGGGGAGGAGATATTTTCCAGAGAAGAAAACAGAAAAAGAGGGAGGAGGAGAAAAGAAATAGGACAAGCACCTATGCATGCTCAGAAACTGATGGAAAGGGTTGGTATCATCTCATCTACCTGGAAGACTGAATGAAAAGAAAGAAAAGCTAAATTCAAAGAATCCCAGGGATGTGTGAACCCATTTACCGGGAAACAGGGAAGTAATGAGAGAAACTCTCATTACTCTCTTAACCTCCTTCTAAATCCTCAGTTGAGTCCAGACTTCTTGCCATTTAACTCTAAGCCTTTGCTCCATGTTTAAGTGGTGCTCACTTATGAGTATACTTTGGAATGTTTATGTTGGAACCCAGAGACACTCACCCTCTGTTGGAACACTAGATGATACAACAAACAGCGTCATGAAAACCTGCCAGAAACAGTAAAGCTGTGGAAATACTATTCTGCATGCCCTTTCCAGTTTTCCCAGGACTGACTCTTCCCAAAGTTACTTACTCTTATCTCATTCAACAACTTTCTAGATTAAGAAGTTCAGAAAGTACAAATGTTTGCCTACAACTGATGCATTTGTCCTGTCCTGAAGTTAAATAAAAACTCAAAGAGAATTGAAAGGGAGGCTGGAAGGATGGCATTTCCCTCAGGCCTGTTGCCATGTCTCCATTAGGTTCTGGATATGTGTTTATTTTTATAGCTCTCTTTCATGAATAGATGGTGTGGAGACAGAAGTCTTATTTCCAAGGTTCTTTTTACTGAGCGGCCTCCTGTCCATCTTTCCAAGAAGAAAGATGGAAAATTATGGTTCAAGAAGCATTATTGACCATCTAGGACCAAGGAGAATTCTGGACTTCAGCCACTCACTAGCTTAAACTATCATTTATGAGCAGCAAAATGATTTGTCTTTAGGTCTCAGCAGCATTATCTTGAGCCGAGTTTGTGATGTTAAGGCCCACCTAAATACATTTGTCTAATTTTATAATCCTCTCGCTTTTACATACAGATTGTTTGCATTATACAAATATAAAAGAGAATACTTGAGGAATCTTGTCTTTCTGTATGGAAAGCATAATGTGTAAAAAATTAGCATTAGTTTTAATGTTAGTATCACTGCCTAACTAGAGTTTCAGTCATTTCATGTATTTGTCTTTCCAATCTTTCCAATATCCTGAAAATGTAAGGATGAAGAAGTAAGGACATATAGATTGCAGGTACTCATGTATAGTGGGATTCTAGAACACGATGACTAACTTAAGAACAGACAGGGAGCAAGGTATGGATAAAGAAAAACATGATTTATTCATGCAATCAAATAATCCATAAACATTAAAAGTAAATAGATTCACATGCATCAATATGGAAAGATATTAATAATTAAGATGCAGAACGATAAACCCTGTATGATTCATCCTTTTATTGTACTTCCACTGCCTTCCTCAGGAAAATCAGCATTTCTTCTTAATTGGGTAAATTCTGATCACTAAAACTCATCCACAGGGAAATTCAAATTTCTAAATTAATGGAGCCAATTCAAGAAGCATTTCCTTAAGGTAGGCACAAAAAGACATTACATGTTCTCATTTACATGAAAACTGAAGTTGATCTCAACAAAGTAGAAAGTGAAAGAGTGAATACCAGAGTCTGGGAAGGGTGTAGGGTAGGAAGAGGTGGAGACAGGATGGTTGATTGGCACAGGGGTGGTTAGGAGGAATAGCTACACACATAATGTATGGTAGTGCAGACAGAAAATAAAGTATTTAAAAACAAAACATATAAATGATTTCTTAATTCTTTATCATTTAGTATTTTATTTCCTCTCAAGGTTTTTCTGACAGTAAATAGTGTTTAATCAGGCTATAAAATCTAGCAGTTTGGATAACAGTTCTGCATAGCATCTATTGCACGCTGCAGAGGACAGGTCAAAGCAAAGGCTTCCCATCTCGTCTGAGAATAAATATTTGTGGTGGGACTACTGTCTCTGCTCTCAGATAATAGGAGGGTTTTAGATTTACCACTAGGTCCATGTTCTCTTCTAACTAAACCATACTTTTTCTGTAATCTAAGAGAATTGCTAGGGATCATGCTAGAGAGAAACATGCTGAGAGCTAGGATTATTAACACAATATTAAAAAAACACTTTAATAGTTTTAATGTCTTTTATTTAAGGATTTCAAAAGTTCTCCCCATACTACTTTATGGCATTTTCATTGAAAATGAAGATAGGTAGGAAGACAGGTAGGTCAAACTCTTCATCTTCTGGTACTCTTCACATGTGCTACACACAAAATGTTTTGTCATTCCTTAGAGGAAAGATCCTGGTAGATGACAAGCATGCTAATATTTGCTTTCTTGTAGCAATAGCAGGCCATTTGATCATAAATTGAAAATGCAATTAGCAAGGACACAGGGATAAGACAGCAACCTCCAGCCAAATTGAAGAAAAACTTCTTTCTTTGCTTCTTCAAGGTCTATTTTAATACTGATATAACTAGCCAAATATCCAATGATGAACATTTGTTATGCAACATCTAGTCTAAGACTGTGCAACAGTTCCTGAGACTAATCTCATCTTCCCACTGAATTCAAAACATTCAGGCAAAAGTTTCCTCAACCTCAGAGCTCTTCTGCAGTGCACACACAAGAGGACCAGGCCTGTTTTTGTCTTATATTTCCCCACTGTCTGAGCTTCTAGCTGGTGACTAACACAGGCCCAGGAACAGCAGGTGGAGATAGTTTTCTAAGAGTAAAAACTTTCCTACAATTTACATTTTAATTAATATTAAGGCCTCCATACATGGCTGCTGGAGTAGATTGGTGGTAACCAATCAGCCTCCAAGGCCTTCCTGTGAGGCCAGTTTCCTGGAGTTGGTGCTCTGCTTGTATTTTGCTTGAGCTGACAGCATATGGATGCAATCACATTCCAAGAGACCTTATTTGGAGTCATTATGGACTGGGCCCATTGTCTCAGCTTATGAAAGCAATAAGGATTCTCAGACCCCGCCAATCCATGTAAATCACCCTTTCATCTGTTTAAAGGCTAAGATCTGAGAGTGATGAAAATAGTTACGACTATCTGTTGCTGGCACATAAAACCATGTTCTACATCTAGATCTAACTCTCCAAGGTCTCAGGCCCCCATGGAGGGAAGGAAGAAGAGATTTAGACAAATACTGGCATAGAAATTGCGGGTTGGGGGGCACATTTCTTCCAAGTGGCAGTTAGGAGGTATTGAATCCTAATTTTCTTGTGACACAGAAAGTGAATGTTGAGTGAAAGGGAGAAATAACTAAATAAGGATTACTTTTTATCTGCGACTCATTTTAACGTTTCCTTTTTTCTTAAAAGCAAAAGGATGATTGAAGGGAATGTCACTTCTTTGGGTTGTAATAAAGGATCCTACAGTCAGGCTATCCAAAATGTTAAGAGATTTGGAAGGCAAAAGATTGAACAGAAAGATTTTTAAATAAAAATAATTAAAAATGAGGTTATGACAATAGATGGTCTAACAAATAACAAGACATTGAATCTTGCAATCTGTGGTTCTGACTAGACATTGACAGTGACGACTGAGCCTTCATTGCAGAGAGTAGTCATTTCTGATTGTCTTCTATTCTTCATTCATTTATTGTTTCTTTTTTTTCCAGATCATAAGTTTGGCTTATGATGGTGGTAGGAAGGGCTTGATTTTCTGTTTTTGATATTGTTTTCATATCTAGATGAATTTCCATTTGTGATGGAGATCTTTAAATTCTCCTGTCTTTTCTTGGAGAAGTTTCCCCTGTATTTACTGAGTACCTACTGCATGCTAAGCAGAGGGGATACTAAAGTGAGCAAAACAGATACCTTCTTTCTGGTATTAGCTAAGTAATTTCTTAAATATTTAAAAGTTGAGAGAAATGCCATAGAGCTAAGAGAAAGAGTGAAATTTATATTAATGATAACAGAAGTGATTTTCATAGGACTCTAAAGAAAGCCCTACTTCTCAAAGGTGGTGTTATATGATCAGATGTAAAGGAAGGTAGACATCAATTTAGAGACAGGAGCAGCAAGGCCCCAGGGAGTGTTCTAGGTAGGTAATGCAAATTACATGTTAAAGCCCAAAGCAGAACTTTCCAGAGCTGGAAGGTAGAATACAATCCATCACCAATCTAATGGGTTGTACCATCTAAAGGCACCTCATCACCATTATTGCCCTCCACTTGCCCAAGACACCAGAATCCCATACTGAGTTCATAACTTGTCCTCAATGTGTTCCTCCTACATCCAATAGATCTAGCCTGTCTGAGTTCAATTTCATCATGTGTAAAGTGGAGATTCTTATGGTTTAGATATGAGGTATCCCCCAAAGGCTCATGTGTGAGATAATGCAAGAGAGTCTGGAGGTGAAATGATTGGGTTATGAAAGCCTTACCCTAATCAGTGTATTAATTCAGTTGAATGGATTAACTGGGTGGTAATGACAGACAGGCAGGGTGTGGCTGGAGGGGTGTGTCTTCCGGGTTTATATTTCATTCTTGGTGAGAACTCTCTCTCTTTTCTGATTGTCATGTCCTGAACTGCTTCCCTTTACCACACTCTGTCATCATGATGCTCTTCCTCACCTCAGACTCAGAGAAATGCAGTTGGCCATCTGTGGACTGAGACCTCTGAAACCATGTGTGCCAAATAAATTTTTCCTCCTCTAAAATTGTTCTTGTCAGGTCTTTTGGTTGCAGCCACAAAAAAAGCTGACTAAAACAGAGATATCAGAGAGATATATCCTTGAGGTTTTTTAAAAATGAGAATTAAAGGAGATGGTAACTTGCCTGAGAGTATTCAATAAATGTTAGCTAGTATTATTTTTATCATTCTTAATAATAAATAACAAATATTGAAGGAGTTTGGAAAGTTTCCACAGTTTTGAAGGGCATGTGTTCTTGGCTGGAAAGGGAAGCAGAACTGGTACTCCAGGCTCAAAGAGCCATACAAGCAGGAGCCTGCAAAATGCTGAAGGGGAAGAGTGACAGGTGAGGGTGGTGCGTGGTGGGGCAACGGGGCTGTTGCATGGGTCAGGAAGATACTGAGATTCATGAGATTAGAGGAAAAATCTAATAATAAGCCTGGACAAGCAGAAACCATCACTCTCAGAGACAGTGATGCAAATAATCTACTCAAGAAAATAATCCTAAAGAATAAAGCATTCTTTTCACTAATTTCTGATTCCTGGGAAGTGAAGAATGGGGTGAGGAAGGAATGCTGATTCTCAGTTTCAGTAAAATAAAATATTCTGGTGGGAAAGTATTTTGAGTATTTGCAAAGACAGTTCAGTGCTCTCCAAAGTGGGGTTGCGGGTGGGGGCGGAAAGACTGGCATCTGGGATTTTCATATACCTGCCTAGAAATATGGTGCTTCAATCCATAGCCAATTTGAATGTTTGCAACTCTTTACAACATCATCATTCCTGAGGGACTTCGGGCTGTTGAAAAAGGTTTTCTGTTCCATGGGTCAGCACCAGCCCAACAACACAGAGTTCCTGTAAGCACTTATGATGTGAAACACAAACTCAGGCTTTGCATGTTTTCACAACATCCCTATAACTATGGGTTGTTTAAAAATAGCTATACCCCAAAGAGTTGATTTTTAACATCTGACATGGTTGCATTTTGCAGCGATGTTATGTAAATAATGGTAGCTGCAGAGAAATATGAAAAAGCAGAGGCTCTTCTCAAAGCCCAGTGGAATTAATGCTTTTGTTAACTCTGGATTCCGAATCTGAGGGTTGTTTGTTTGTGGTATGAAATAAAGCACTACATGCTAACCTCAGCTTTTCTTCTGTTTAGCAGCAGTTTACAAAGGAGCTACCCTTCCTCTATGACTTCCCTCACTTTCCTCCACAGACCACTATGCTTCCTAGTGAAGAGGGATTTCAAGGGGCAATTGCTGAGATGATGTAGTTAGGATTTTCAAATCAGAGAATTTTGAAATGTGATTAAAGGAGTATTTGAAACAGCTAATAATCCAAGGCCCAGTGATATGTAAGCCATGGGATGAAGTTTCTATTCCTTCAACTCTCATTTCTGACCCAGGTTACCTGACCACTTTGTGTCTGAGTATGTCTAAGTAAACTTCACTCTTAGATTTGTCAACAGGAGAAAAGAGACAGATATTTTTGCCCCAGTTCTGTCCTTCCTCCAAAACATTATCTTCCCTTGTCCATTCTGCAACCCCTTCCTCTCTCTCCTCTTCTACTTCCCCCTTGTCCACTCCCACTGCTACACCCCGAACATTTCTTGAATGTCCTTTGTGTGTTCTAATTGCTTCTTCTAATGGCCATGTTTTTAGGATGTCAGCCCTCTACTGGCTGCTACTATTTTAAGAGCAATTCTAGTTTGTAATTCTTTTCTTAGAGGATAAACAGAAAGAGATGTAGCATGAAAAAAAAAAAAAGGTTTCCATCTTCATTTAGTCACTGATGAGGAGGTGAGGGCTTGGGTTCTCAGAATGTCTTTTCAAACAGTTGCCGTTCTGTAAAGAGCTTGTCTGGAGAAGAGGGTGTACCAGAGACTGACTCACACAAAGCCAACTAGCACCAAAACATCCCCAAGATCAAGGCAGAGAGGTGAGCCTATCATTGCCTGAAACAAGCCCATTAGCAAGATGGAGCAATATCCCAAGGGACAGCTTGCCATCCACATCAGTGACCCCAGAGAGTAATGAACTTTATCATTACAGCTAAGTTAAAAGGGTTAACTTCTCCAAAACCTGATGAGCTCCTAGAGCATCTTTTTTCTGAAGGTTTCTGGAGACCTTCTTAGTAGAAGTGGGTAGAAAGTGGTATTTCATGCTTCTCAATGTGACTGATGAACCAACTGCTTTTTAATTTTTTTAAACTCTTAGAAAATAATCTAAGATTCTAAACATATTAAAGGCCATGAGGTCAACCTTCATCATACAAAGGAAAAAGGAATGTGGGCATCATCTTTGTTTCAATATGCATTTCCTTGCTTTCTTTTTACTTCTTCAGCCCAGGTTTTATACTCAAATGCAGTTGCTCCTCACACTGCAACAGAATTTTGAGAGCAATGTATAATCTGTATAATCTCCTCCTGGGTCTTTCTCACTTTTTTTCCTGATTCTCCTGGCATTTATTTCTGACCCCAATTTTTTTGCTCTCAACAAGCCTGGTTGGTTGAGTCCAGGACTTAGCCTGCCTATTTTGCCATATTCTAATGAAAAAAAAAAAAAATCCCTTGTATGGTGAACTCGTCCTTCCTAAACTTTTGTTTCTTTTCCTCGGTAAAATTAGAAAAGGTTTATTTATAAAATTTATTTATAAAATTATATTGATATCATATCAACCATAATCCTGAAACCAGCTCAAGGTGATCTGCCTCACCCACAAGCTGATGAAACCACCTAATTCACTTTGATCAATCTCCTCCTTCCACATGGCTTCTGGGACAGAACTTGTTCTGCCTTGGATTTGGTAGCAGCAAACCGAGGAATCACCATAGAGACAAGAGTCTCATTCTGTGTTAGCTCTGCTCCTTTGTCTTTTCCTTTCAGGTTGCCTCATGGACCAGGAAAAAAAAAACAAAACTCAACAACCCAAAAAACAAAAAACATAAAACAACACCACCACCCCACAAAACACATCATACAAAAAGCAGAAGTCAAAGCCGCAAATCAAGACTATTAATAGTTTCCCCAAAGAAACCCACAGTCTCTGTACAAGCTCTACTCATGTGGTTCCCCACCCCACTAAATGTGGCTGTAACTCATCATCTCCCTCCTGCTCTCCCTCCTGCTCTCTCTCACCCCCACCATTATTATTTTCAGTGTTTTGACCCCCAGAGATAGGCAGCCACATCAAGAAGTGAGTAGCTAAAAGTCATCTATGTAGCACCTTTCTTTAAACAAGTACTCTTTCATTTTTTTAAATTTTCTACTCATCTTAAAAACAGAATCACTGTCCTAAGGGGGAAAGGGAACTTAATTGCTGCTGGTGACATTGGTTAATTTTAAATGGGTATTTTATAGTTATTGCACAGAGAAGCCTGAGGTTTTTACTCACTTAAACTTTTCGAACTGGTAACACTATGACACTAAAGGCATCCAAAGTTTTGTCATAATCAAAATTGTGATACAGTAGCATTATGGCTTTGGACATGCTCAGGGAAGGCATCATTTTAGAGTTCATAAATTTGAATTAGGTGGAGTTTCTTTGGAAGCCAAGCAGTATTAGGGAATCTAATCTCTTCCTTCTTAAAAGTACTGGGCGGCTAGAAAGCCCACAGGGAAGGACTGGTGGACAGGGCAAGGGTATGCCCGTCACCTAACCCACCTGGGATGCTTCTCAAGGCCTGCCCACACAATTGAAGATACTTGTGTGCAGGCATAGCCAATCATCCCCTCCCCCCCAAAAAATGAAGCACTGATTTTAGAGAAAAGCATCCTTTATTTTGGGGGGGTAAATTATGCCTTTAAGAAATGAACATATTTTCCTTCTTCAATTTGGAAGACCGATCTCATGTCCTATTATTCTGTTTCCAAGCCAAAGACGTGTGAAGATGCAGACACATTTCTTGGTGTGGTCTAATTTGCAACCTCAAAAACTCATCAGTTTTCTCACCACGGTCCATGATGTGATGGTTTGTGAAAGTTTGTTTCCAAAAGGATATTATGGGTAAATCCATGGGAATCCTATTGCAATATCCATGAGTTGATAACCTTTATTAAGTGTAACCTTGGTGTTCAGATGACCGTGGGATATAGATAAGGAGGGTTCCCAGTGGTGAATGTTTATCTGGTGCATGGGGGAAGGGAGAAAGTGAGGTCTCTAAACTCATAGAAATAAGAAAGAGCTTTTCATGTGCTGTCCTTCACATTGCTTTTTAATTTTTCTTTTATTTAGAACTGTTCACATTTCCTCCTATACATATATAAATATATATTATAAAATTATATATCATAAAATATATATATTAAAGTTTACATACAAATATATAAATGTTTTATTAAATATGTATTTTTATTATATATATTTTATTTATATAAAATATAAATATTTATAAAAACATTTAAAAAATATATATGGTACTAGGGATTAAGCCCAGGAACATTCTATCACTAAGCTATATCCCAGCCCTTTCTAAATTTTATTTTGAGACAAGCTCTTGTTAAATTGCCCAGGCTGGTCTCAAACTTGCAATTCTGCCTCAGTCTCCCAAGTAGCTGGGATTTTGGACATACCTGGCCAATTCTGGATATATTTTAAAAGAAGAGCTGATGGAATTTACTGACAGACTAGTTGCAGAGTGAGACAGAAGAAAGGGTATGATTTTCCAAGACTTGGCTGGCATCTTGAAGAATGGGAAGTTCCATTTACTAGGGGAAAGTAGATGTTAGGGCCATAGGGTGGGATAGGGAAATCAGAGTTTGGTCTAGGGAACCAAGTTTAAGATGTTTATTTGGCACCAAGTGAAGATGTTGAACAGAAAGTTGGATATACAGATTTGGCTTTCAAAGGAGAGGTATGGCCAAAGACATAAACTTGGGATTCATCAGAACCAAGATGGGCATTTAAGGCTATGAAGGCAAGTGAACAAAGCCAGAGAGAGAACTCTCTGGATGAGTCCTGGAACCCTCCCATGACTACAGATCAAAATGATGAAGAACCAGACAGGAGACCCAGCAACATGCCTGAATGGCAGAGAGGATGAAGAGGATGGTGGCCATAGCTGAGAGGGAGAGTTTTCTAGAGGACTGCGTGGTTAACAGTATCAAGTGGCACAAGGTTTTGTGGCAGAGATAGACAGTTCTTGAGACTAGAATTCAAATCCCATTCATCATCCTCCCAGGTCTGACATATAGTAGATAACTATAAATCCTGAATGAACAATACAAAAAAGAGAGTTGTAAATAGGCACAGAGAACAGGAGGTACTCTGTGTGGCTTCCTTGCTCATTAAGAGATGCCTGTCCTAGGGAAGCTGGGGAAAATGATGAGAACTTACTTCTCCAGTTCTCATGCTAAAAATCCTGCCAAGCCAAGTGCACTTGCCTCATCTGCGTCCCACCATCCAGAGACACTCCCAGTCAGAGGAACGTCAAAGCTTCTAGAAGGCTGAAGTGGAGGGTTGGAGGAGAAATGACAGCCAGAAGAAAAGCAATGAGGAAAAATTAAAAAGACCAGAATGTTTGGAACGATGTTCAGCAAAGATCAGGATCCCTGGAGAGCAAAGTACAAGAAAGCAAAACTAAAGGGGGACAGGGGAGTAGCCGAGGGAAAAGAGATTGAGCTATGAAAGAAGGCAGAGGAAACTGAGGCAGGAGAAAAGTGAAAATTAAAATCAGGTGAGAAAGAAAAAACCCTGGCGAAAGTGCAAAGGGAATGCAATGCCTCTGTCATGCTAGGGACTGCCTGGGCGCTGGTGTTTCTTCCTGCATGCCTCCAGAGGAGACACAAAGCAGGATGGGGAGAGCCCACCACGAAGCCCTAGGCATTTTGGATCCAAGAAAAAAATACAATGACCAGGGTGAAATGGTCAAGTAAACACCAACCACAGTAGCCTGGGCTTACCTGTGCCTTGACTGCAGGCTCAAACTATCTGTGGCCTCCAGCCCATGTGGACAACATAGACTAACTTTTTGCTCAAAAAGGGCAAAAATCACCTTCAATGAATGACCAGTAATTAGAAAAGATTACCTATACATCTCTAGGTTTTGGCCCCTATTTCCTGCTTGCGAAAAAATTGTTCAAAGAGAAAAAAGCCAAGGCAAAAGAATCTGAATTATCATTATTTTCCAAATAAGCTGAGTGGCAGTGGCTGCTGTTGCCAAAAGTGGTTGAACAATAGGATTTTGACACGAAGACTGAAATCACAGCATGAAGAAATCTCAAAAGCTGAGCAGTCCCCATTATCTCATGCCTGCACAACTATAGTCCAAAAGATGAGCGATGATTCTCCATATGTGCCAGCAGAACAGCGGTCCAAGGCCCTGACAGAGCCACTAATTGCCCATCTGCTTGTTTACAAAGCTCAGAGATGGTTACTGGACAAACAGCTCATTTCCTTGAAACTGGACCAAACCTGGGGGGAGTCTGTCTTGTGTGACAGACGAGGAACAGCAAGAATTCTCATGGGAGAGGGCCTTCAGATCAAAGCCAGAGACCAGAAAGCTTAGCATAGATTGGTTCAAGCATTTAACTTTTTACAAGTAGCTTTAGGTCTACCACTTTTTGCATCCCGTATATGCTACTCCAACCTCAGCACAGAGCTGGACCACTAACTCCCTGAGGCCCGGAAAGCTTGGGATATTCAGATGAAAGATTTAGCCAAGGAGTGTCAACGCCAAGCTAACCTCCAATCTTTGGCAGCTAAGATGATTCCGTTCAAGTCCGTAAGATGATTCCGTTCAAGTCCGCTTCTTGGTCCTTCCAGATTTCACTAGACACTAGGCATTTGCTACATTGTACAGCTTTTTACCATTTTAATTTGTCTCCCAGACTAGACTGTAAGCTCCTTGGACAAGGACTTGAAACACCCCAAATTCCATAGCCGGGAATTTCACAAGTGCATATCCATTAGCTAGAAAATGCTTATGGTTACTGATAACCCACAACTCCTAGCATAGTTTCTGTATTTTTAAATTTGTGTACATCAGAAAGTTGGTTTCTTGAGACAAGGGACCCAGACTGCTCAGTGATGCCCTTGGCAGGTTGTGGAAATCGGTAATGGCTGGAGCTTATCAAAAGCCTTCAAATAGGATGAAGGATTCTCTTAAGAACTTACTTCTCCTAAGAATGAGTTCAGGCTTAAAAACAAATTATGTCCCTACTCATATGTATGTGCTAGTGCATACCAATATAGCCACAAAGTGGGAGGCAACAAATACCCTAAAATGTCCTTGATAATTTATTTCTAATTATCTAGAATCAATTATAGGTACACTATAGACTGTATACTTGATCTACAGTGGTAAGGCAATAAAACCAATTTCATATTTTTCCCTCTGAGCATTTGGAGAGGAACATATTAGAGGCATGAAAAATTAGTGTTGAACGAGCCTGAGAAGTGATCAGTCCCCTCAGGGAGGAGGAACATGGCCCTGGAATCCAAAGCAGTGTGGATGGCAGCCTGGGTCTGTGGGCAGGACTCTTGGTCTAGTGCATCACCTACCCATCAGCTTGTCATTGCTGTGGCCAGCTCCTGGTGAGTATCTGTGTGGCTCAGACTCTACTACTGAAGTGGTTGCCAGTGATAGGGCAGAGGAAAGCCAGAAGAGGAGACACTTCTCTTCTGGAGAGTTTAGTTTACCTCCATGACAATCCTATCTTTAGGAGGAACCCTGATACTCTTTGAATACCTAGCTGGAAGCAGCTGATTTTTCCAGAACACTAGCAGAATAGTGGGATCACGTGGTATCAGCACCTAAAGATACCAAGGACTTACAGCATGGGTGAAACCTCTAATTTGTGCTCATGACAACATACTGGTGACGGAAACCACTTGGCTTCAAAAGCAGAGGAGCTGTGCAATAGGCATTTTAGATCCTGTGGAATTCACATACAGGCAATCCCAGAGGCTTGGGCATTTCATCAAATGCCAAAGCATAATGGCTGCTGTGGGGAGAGCAGTGCACAAAACTGGGGCAAACACGAGAGAAAGTTATGCCAGTGGTTTGACATGTTCCAGTCATACAGAGCAACAGCAGCATTTAAATTTTGGACAACTGGATCTTGGAAAGAGAAAGTGCTCTTAAATGGTCTTGTCCTAGTGGGAGAAGTAAAGAGAACTCTTTTTCCACCTTTCCACATCTTAGGAAGGTACACACAGACAGGAGTGTCATATGGCACAAAAAGTTTGTATGACAGGAAACTTGCTCAAAGATGAATTTATAGGAGCAAAACATTAAAACAAAAAAACCACTGTTTATCAGAGTTTATCCAGTTAGTGGCTTTCTTCATTCCTTTGGCTATTACTTTAGATATTTTTGATTGGAATTTCCTTTTCCCCTTTTCATGACAGCTCATTGATCTTTGGTTTGGATCATCACAATCTGTGTAAAACAAAAGCTACTTTTGTGGATGGTTCATGCTTAGATATCTCTTGGATGTTGTCCATTTAATATTTTTAAGAAATACATATTAACACACACAAATATATAGTATTTTAATCTCTATATATGTAGAATGTCCATGGAGAAAAGGTCCTAGAGATCCAAGGTAATAATTTCATTATCTTAAATTAAGACAGATGGTATTTCAAATTGATACACCTGGAACATGTAATCAAAACTCATGAGCTTTATTCTGGTTTCTTATCTCTATTTTTAGGAATAGTAAATTGACATATAAACTAATAATTGAAAAAATTATTTTCAATGTGGACTTAGAAGTGACCCTTAACTAGTTCTATACATTCCATTGGCCCTGCTCCAATCAGAAAGCATTTTTAAGTGTTCATATGCATAATGCAATTGGTCAGAATTACTTTCTGTTCTTCTGCAGTTCATAGTTAATGTCAACTACAACAATCACAGAAAGAACTCATATAAGTACAAAGGATGCATTCTGATTCCACATAAGCACAATTTCCTGCTACATCTAACAAGAGTCTTCATGGATCTGTCTTAAATATTTTTTACCTTTGTGGGAAAGACCTCAACACTAAGGATTTATATTTCAACTGAATTATGTGAGTAACTGGTGACTTCTGGCATGGAGCTCAGCTGGTAACAGCTCTGTCAGAGTGGACATCACTACTCTGGCTATTCAGGGTGACTTTATGGCATGGAGCTCAGCTGGTAACAGCTCTGTCAGAGTGGACATCACTACTCTGGCTATTCAGGGTCCAGATGACAAATCATGGTTCACCAGAAAGGCATGAGGACTTATCAATGGGGTTTTGAGTGGAACATTTTATTGAAGACAAGAGTATAGAAAACACCCAAGTTTCCAATTTTGTTCTCTAAAGCCAAGTAATATCTTGGCCAATATCTTGTCAGTTTTTAAAAAAATACATTCCTTTGAAAGGTGTAAAAATGGTTAAGTTCAGATCTTAAACTGAGTAGCATTTATTAAGAATGTGCAGCTTCAACTTTCTCTTCTCATGCCTGTGCTGGGAAAGTTAACTTTTGTACTCCCTCCCTCTCTTTCCTTCTTTTATGCACTGGAACCATATTTAACATAAAAGTATTACATAGTTGTAGGAAAGGACCTACACAGGTAGGCTTAAGGCTATCTGTTGGTGGGAAGGGAGAGAAGGAAGTCATCATTATGTCAGTTGCACAATATGAAACTCTTGGGGCATGAATGTGTTGGGGCTGCAATTCCAAGAAGAATATCTCCAGAGAATGGAGAAGAAATTTCAGCAAATAAGACTTTAAAGTTACAGGAAATATATTCTGGCTGATGGTGATGGTTCTCACGTGCTAAAATAGGCATGTAATATGTGAGTCACTTTGTAGTAAAGGGTTTGTAAGGCTAGGATTTATGAGGTTGTATGTTTCCTCCAGGTAGAAACAGAGAATTAATTTTATTCAGAGGATGATTGAGGAGAATAATGAAATTCATCCCCAGGAAAGATGGGGATGAAGAAGTTTTAAGACCAGAACAAATGGATGATGGCCACTATCAAGTCTTTCCCTCCCTGTACATGTCTGTTCTCTTATTGAGAAATGGAATCTATTTCACTTCCTTGAAACTGGCTTAGGATTTCTTCAACCAAACATGACACAATTTATTATCCCTAAGGTCTAGGAGGGTTGGCAGCTTCTTTTCCTTGAGATGTCTGCTTTGGAAAAAGCCAGCTATTACGTAAGAAGTCTGAAGACCCTGAGACCACCAGGCTGTAAGAGAAAACCCAGGCCATGTGGAGTGAATGTATGGATTCTCAGAGATTCCCAGCTGACTTCTATCATCCAGTCATCCCAGCCTAGAATCCAGACATGTGCATGAAGAAGCCACTTAGGATGATTTCAATTCCAGCTACCAGGAGACCTGGAGCAAGAACTAGCCAATTCATTCTGGTCAACCCCAAATCTATGAGAGATAGTAATATATTGATTTAAGCTTAGTAGCTTAAATATAGAAATTTTGATGTGATTGATTATGCAGAAACAAATAACCAGAACATATACTATGAATTCCCAATGCCTGCAAGCTACAACTATAATCTCTACTGGTAAAACCTATATTCATCTTGCTCATTATTGTGTCAAGAGCAAAAAACATGGTTCCTAAAACATAGCAAGACCTAAATTAATATTTAACGAACAGGTTGAACAACTTTGTGCTAGCATGGTAAAAGAAGGATTCATGGTCAACAGAGTATATTAGATGAAACCAAATTCTGACTTTGCCTAAGAAATGTAGGCAAAGTATAAGAGAACACAAAGAGAGGATAATGAGAAGGCAGAGAACAAATCTTTGCACATAGGATTGAAATGAAGTACCAGGTGGCTAACATTTGTTGGCTGATTTGATGGTTGCAATGGCCTTACAGTATTAGTGTTAATTGCCTATATTGTTGAGATGAGGGAACTCAAGCTTATTTGGAAGAAGTTTTCCAAAGCCAGAAAGCTAGGTAGGGATTTGCACACAGGTTTGTATAATTCTAAAACCAGCCCTCTTTTCACTACCATCTCCCAGGAGGCAACAATAGAAACAACAAAGCTGGTGGTGTGGTGCATGCCTGTCATTCCAGTGACTCAGGGGATTGAGGCGGGAGCATCACAAGTTTGATGGGCAATTTAGCAAGACCCTATCTCATAATAAAAAGCACCAGTGATGTAGGTCAGTGCAAGAGCACTGCTGGGTTCAATTCTCAGTACCACAGGAAGGAAGAAAGGAAGAAAGGAAGGGAGGGGAGGGGAAGACAATTTGAAAGATATGCAATAGCTGCCACTGGCATCTTACCCAGGGCTATCTAGCTCCATTAATTGCTGTTGACATGCTGGAACCTATTTCACCACATGAAGCTCAGACCAATTATAATTAATGCCACAGCCATGACTACAAACCAGGAACCAATGCCAGAGTGAGCTTAAGTTGAAGAAAGCAGATGATCATGCATAAATATTATGCCAACAATTAGGTTCAGTTCTAGAAACTGAAAGGAAGACATTAAGGAAGGAAAGTGCCCCCCTGGGAAGAAAAGTAAATTTCAAATAGACTTTTTAGTGGCTTTCCATAATATCTACACTCTTCTAGAATTATGATGTTACAATTACCCCACATTTCATTATTTCAGCAAGGAAATGGGCTGGTACAATGAGCTCAGTATACAGATAGTTTGGTAATTTCAGTGAATAATTTAAATGTCAACAAGTTGCAGGATGCTAGGATGAAAGGGAAAATGGTACATAGCAAAGGTCTGGGTGCCTGTCTCTGAGGTGGAATAAGGATGAAGGTCAAGAATTGGAGATTTAAGAAGCTAAGTACTTAGGTTTAGATGAATTATGAAAGGACATGAATTGATATTGCAGGGTTCTTAGAGTGAGAAAAACACTGTTTATCTCTGCTTAAAGCAGTTCTGATCCACTTGAATACACTTTTTTTTTTTTTTTTTTTTTTTTTGCCCTGGAGATTGAACCCAGGGGTGCTTTACCACTGAGATACACACAACCTTGGCCCTTTCTATTTTTTGAGACAGGGTCTCACTTTGTTGCTTAGGGACTAAGTTGCTGAGGTTGGCCTTGAACTTGTGATCCTCCTGCCTCAGCCTCTTGAGCCTCTAGGATTATAGTCATGTGCTACCACACCCAGCTTAAATATGAATTTTTAATTTATAGAAGAAAAATGCTATAAATCAATGGCAACTGACATAAAAAAACTTGTAGGAAAAGAAGGATACCTTTATTCTTAATTCAAAAAGGTCATAAAAGGATTAAAGAATTAAATAATCCCTTCTCTAGCCTCAGGTCACCCTTTTAAGTTTCAGTTTATCAAAAATTGGAAAAGCAAATCCTCACTGTTCTCCCAATCTGCTAGGACACAGAGTTTGAGTGTTACAGTAATTAACAGTTATCAAACATAACTAAAGTTGGTAATCCTAATGTTGCATACTATCATCTAGCACTTTCAGCCATAGAGACATGTTCTGACTGTGATCATGTGTTTGCAGTTGAATTCAGGAGCCACTAGGTGGTGATATTGTGGATTTTGGTAGCCATGACACAATCCAGAAGGCATGCCATCTTTAATCGAATTATGCACATACCTTCTATCATTAAGAGCAATTATAATTCTATTTAAAACAAGAACATTTTAATGGTGAAATATATAATCCTGTAGAAAAGTTCCTTGCAAATTGGGTGTATTTTATACTTAAACCATTTCTACTTACCTTTTACTCTGTCTATATTCATGAGGATCTAAAAATGATTTTTTAAAATGGGAGCTTTGGGTCCTAGATAAAACCAGCCTATACACAGTACTTTTAGCTTCCTTTTAAGGGAGATGAACAAGATAAACATGACTTTCTTTCTAGTATCTAACACTGTCTTCTGTAATTGGAACCATTGCTCTAATGTACTGTTGTGTAAATAAACCTGTAAGTGACATTCTGAGCACCCCCTTAACCATCTAAAAAACATTTGACAAAACAACAGAGAATGTAACAGCAACCGCTACTGCTATACATAGCACTAGGCTCCGTACTGAATGCTTTATCTATATCAATCTGGGCTCCTGCTAGAGCTGCCAATTCTTTTAATAAAAAATGAGTCCAGCAGAAGAAACAGATATGTATTTCTGATAGAGTAGGGCAACTTTTCCAGATTTGTACAATGCATACAAAACTGAGTATTATACATATTCTGCTGTGTATGCAGTGAAGTTGTGTGACAATAATTGCAAGCAATCGCTGATTAAAAACTTGCAATAGTTGTTAAGAATCCAAAGAGGAAGTGGTGCCTGGGCCAACAACTGGAACAATTTATCATGAAAACAACCATTATGCAAGATGCAGAACTCAAAACCAATTCCATAAAATACTCAAATCCTTGTTGCTGTACTTTTTTTGTTTATAAATTGTCACTGAAATTGTGTTATTGTTGGGGAAGGTAAATAGGGGTCCTGCTAGGACTCCAGGAAAGGAGTGCCCAAGGTTAAGGCATGTCTGCTGTTCTGATGTTTTTCTCTTTTAGATGGTAAGAGGGAAATGCTTATTTATATTAACCCATCAGAACCCTGACAGCTAGAGAAAATAAGTGATTTTCAAGTTATCAAAATGGCACAGAACAACACTGGGGTTGAGATCACACTGACCTTGAGGAAGTTAAGGAAACCCTCAGAGTTGGTTTCCTTATTCGGAAGGTTAGGAATGACAGTCTCAAAGCACTGCTGCCAAGATTAAATTGAGTGCTATGCTTTAACTGTTGGGTCAAGAAGCAGCTGCCTCTATTCCCCACCTGCACTGCAAACTCAAGAGGGAAACTGTCAACAAATTGGTGTTTCCCACAGGTGGTGATGGGATAATGATAATGCTCTAAATATAGCACTTGTATTTATTGGTGCTTTATAGTTTGTATGATGGGTTGGTGTTCATGCTAACTCAATTTAATCTCCATAATGAAACTGTGTAGCAATATTTCCATTTTATAGAAAAGGGGAAAAAATTATGAGAAATTTATAAACCTGCCTAAAGTTACTGAGAGAAGTGAAATGATGAAGCACAGTGCTCTCGATGCTTCATTCACAACACTTAAAACACACACACACATTTATTGTGCTTATACTTGACAATGCTGTGCTGTACACTTAAGAATTTGTTAAGGGGGTAGATCTTATGATAAGTGTTCTTACCACAATAGTGAAAAGTTATTATGTATGTGTAGAAAGAAGTATTGTTTAATAAAGAGTATAATAAAATTAAGACATTTCCATTTAAAAATAATTCCAACTAAAAACTGTACATATAGTCAAGTTCGGAAAAGTAAATTGTGCAATGGTGGCTCAGTATCATGAACAAATTTTCAGAAGTTACTAAAATCCAGCGTCTAGGGAACACACCTTAGTGTACTTCTAGTTTTTCAAAACAAACCAATGAAACATGGAAAAGGATAACTCACAAGTTAGACAGAAAGGAGGATACATAAAGAAAAAGAGTACAGCTCACTAATTCCATACTTCTATTCATCAAGAAGGGGTTATAGTGAGGTAGCTCTAGAATCTTGTCAAAAGATTCCGAGTCCTGCCACGAGGAAAGGAAAATGAAGGGATCATCCAACACCACCATCATGAGGTGGACTCTAGTAATACTTTAATACTTACATGGATAAGGGCCTCATTCAAAGTTGCAAACATCAACTTAAGGTAACGTTCCTGGAACAATCCCTGTTCCACTAAAGCAATCAAGTAGTCTGATCTCATCAACTTGGAGGGTGTGTGCATGTGTGTTTGTGTTTCTCTAAATATCTGCTGCTCTAGAGAAGACTCTGGAAGAGTTAACAATATTTACCTTACTTCTTTCCAAAGCCTATAACTACCATCTTTCATTTGCATGTAGTTTCTGAGACACTGCTTAAAAACAGAAGGCAAAGCCTTAGAGTAATACTGCAAATTTGGTGTAACCACTATGGAAAGCAGTATGGAGGTTTGTCAGAAAACTTGAAATGGAACCACTATTTGACCCAGCTATCCCACTCTTTGGTTTATACTCAAAGGACTTAAACTCAGCATACTACAGTGACACAGCCATATCAATGTCTATAGCAGCTCAATTCACAATAGCTAAACTATGAAACCAACCTAGATGCCCTCCAACAGATGAATGAATAAAGAAAATGTGGTACATATAAACAATGGAATACTACTCATTATGGCTTTTGTAGGTAAACGGATGGATCTGGAAAATATCATGCTAAGTGAAATAAGCCAAACCCAAAAAACCAAATGCCGAATGTTTTCTCTGATAAGTGGATGCTAATCCATAATGAGTAAGGGGAAAACGAAGAAACTTTGGATTGTGCAGAGTGGAGTGAGGGGAGGGTGAGGGTGTGGGAATGGGAATGATGGTGGAATGAGACAGACATTATTACCCTATATACATGTATGATCACACTACCGGTGTGACTCTGCACCATGTTCAGCCAGAGGAAGGAGAAGTTGTGCTCCATTTGTGTCCAATGTGCCAAAATGCATTCTACTGTTATGTACAACTAATTAGAGCAAATTTTTTAAAAAAGAATTAGAGTTAAGTCTTCACATACAAATACCTATAGAAGAGATCAGATCCTGACTATGGTCCTGAGATATAACAACTGATATTTGGTCCTCCTACTCTGTGGTTAGGTATAGAGAACATAGAGATAAGATACAGACTCTTGCTCTCTTAGGCTGGTACGTTCATATACATGTACACTGAAGCATCATGTACAGAAAGCTGAGGGAGGAAATATGATGTGAAGAAAAAAATCACACACATAAAGACAAGATAAGGAAGAGGTGAAAACAACCTACATTTTAGAGTCCTCTTCATGGTCATTCTGGTTTCAGACTTCACAAGAGAGTGATACAAGTATGAGCAAAATGAGTGAAGTCAATCCAAATCCAGAAGAAAGAACGAACTGTGGGCTGTGTGTGTGTGTGTGTGTGTGTGTGTTGGACTGTCTTGGGGTCTCCATTACATCTTTAAAACTTTTTTTTTCCTTACTGGCCAGGACTCCATCACCTAGTACTATTGTGGCAGAGTGCTGGGGAGGAGGATCGTAAGGAAAGACAGTAAGGTACAAGCTAAAAGATGTGGTTCTTCACTTCAAAGAAGGAAAGGAGGTGATCTCCAAACTGTTTTCTAAGTCATCCAGGCCAGCACCCAGAGGAGGTAAAGAGGCCGTGAATGACAGCATTTGGTTTCTAAGTCCATGGGGTTTAACACAAAGGGCTAGGTTCAGGAAGCTAGGATCCCAATAGGTACAATAATGGAGAGGTACTGAACTGGAAGCAGAATCTTGGGGAAAAAAATCTGAAGGACAATTTATTTTCTGGCTATGTATGATCTATGGATGGTTGGATCTGGGGATGCAGAATCCGTAGACATGGAAAATCAACTGTACCATAATTTGATCATTCTATTATGGATGGAACCTGTATTTTGCAATTTAAAAATAATGCCTCACTAAGGCATGGTACATACAACTCTTTCCATATGTCAGCATATCTGAGAGTCTATTTCTAGAAGTACAACTGTCAGGTCAGAAGGCTTACACATTTTCAACCTTAACACATGATGTTAAATTGAACTCCAGACAGACTGTAACAATTTACACCTTTACAAGCAACGTAGAAGAGTGACATTTATCAAACTGCACGGCCAACACACTTCATTATTAAACTTTTGGAATATTGCTAATACTGTGGATAGAAAATGAAATGTCAATGTAATTTTATTTTACATTTCACCTATATTAATAAAGGCACCTAAAAGCAGTTTCTGCCATTTTTCATATTTTAGTTCAATGTCTAATAACTCTCTTACATTAGATAGATGGGTCTTAGGTCTTTTACTTCCTATAATATAAGCTATAAATTTGGAACTATAGCAGATTTTTATATTAAGGAAGTATACATTAAACCTTATAAATGAAGAATGGGTGTTGAATTTTATCAAATGATTTTTTTTTTTTTGGTACTGAGGATTGAACTCAGGGGCACTCGACCACTAAGCCACATCCCCAGCCCTATTTTGTGTTTTATGTAGAGACAGGGTCTCACTGAGTTGCTTAGTGCCTCGCCATTGCTGAGGCTGGCTTTGAACTCGCAATTCTCCTGTCTCAGCCTCCCTAAGTGCTGGGATTACAAGCGTGAGCCACCGCGCCCGGCTTTATCAAATGATTTTTAAGCATCTAATACTAAGCAGTGATCATCTGAATTTTCTCCTTGGATCTACTAATAGTGATGAGTTATGTTAATAGACCTTCCAGTATCATATCACCTTTACATTGTGGGAATAAATTCTGTTTGGTCCTGAAGTAAGTTATTAATTTTATTTAGAACTTTAAAACTATAGTGAGATTGGTCTATACTTTTTTTTCTTTTTTGAAGAGTTGTGCAAATTTTTCATTTTTTCATATATATTAGTATTATACACACATAAAAATTTTAAACATTTTCTTCTTTTTGTAAAATCTTTCATTAGTGAGGAAAGAGAAGTGAATTTTTGAAAAGATAGGCAAGTGGTTGCTTAGCCAAAAAAAAAAAAAAAAAAAGAATTAAGTTCTTAAGTTTGGGGAAGGTAGGAGGAGGTAGGTGGGCAGAGGGAGAAAGGAGAAGGGAAAAGAAAGAAATTTGCTTTAGAGATAAAATATGAGCTCTCCGCAGAGATTTCTGAAAAAAAGAAAAAGATTCAAAGTTGCTGTTATTAAGAATCTACTTAATAAGCCTCTGAAGAGAACGAAAGCTTCCTCCACTTTCCAAAGATTAACACTCTGTTATTTTAGTGGCCCAGAATTCACAACAGATTGCCTTAATTTTGGCCACCTGATGACATCTGAAGCCATGTCTGCTGGTACTTTCTGGAGTAGCGTGAGACCCACAAGAACCCATTCTGGCCCATGCAGAAGTAGATACATCCTCAACCAGAGTTCCTTCTTTCCCAAGCTCTATAAAGAATAAGAATTGTTTTCTCTCACAGAAGAGATTACCTAATAACCTGCTCTTGTTCTGTAGTTCAGAGGTTCAGTTATGACCCCTATCAATCTAATCTGATCTATGTACTTCTTAAGAATTGATTGTATGCATGTAAGTGCCCAATATAAAGATGCTTTTATATACAGGAAGCCTTATTAGAGACATGTGTTATAAGCCAAAAATGTAGCTTACCAGATTCTAGCATGCTTTACCAATTCTGAAAGGATTTAAATAAGAAATCCATGGAGGAAAAAACACATAGCCTCGAGGTACTCAACACAATTCAGACTGTTGGTTAATAATTCTGTGCCATAATGTTACCATCTATTATGAGTCAGGCTGAGCCTATATTATGTTGAGACAAGAAAGTAAATAGAGCCAGATAAAACACAGTCCCTAGCTTTAATAGAATATTTGGCCATTCGTATACTATAATTATTTTTGCACTCAATGTGGGAAAACAGTTATTGTTTTGTTTGTTTTTAACATAGTAAATTTATCTAGTTTTTCCTATTGGTAGAAAACAGTTTCTTGACATTGAGAATACCTATAATCTCAGCTGGTCAAAGTACCTTAAAGGACAAACAGTTTGAGAAAGTTGGTCCAGAATGATTCATTCAGATTCATTTTGAATTTGGCACCATTCATGGATAGCAGGTAAAATTAATGGAAAATTAGATAAGGCCATGCGCGGGAAAGTGCCAGCCACAGAGACTGCTTAGATTCCAGCCTCCCTGCCAAAGCTATAAATACAAATAGCCAATTTAACAGCATGAAAAGACCACCTACAAGATCTATACCTGGAATCTGACTAGTTGCTCTGCACCTTCCTTCAATTACAGGATCCCTGCCACGTTTATGGGACTTTTAATTTGAGCATCACATTTTTGAGGGCCATATCATTATGGCCATGTTTGATCTAAGGGTGGGAAAGCACGAGCTTAAAAAAAAATGCCTGCACAATATGCTCTGAACTGAGCTGTAAATTGCTATCGACAAGAGCCTACTGTGGGGAAGAAAAAAAAATGTATGGAAAAAGGTTTAGATACTGTGGGCATTGCAATCCTAAAAAAAGATGCCATTAAAATTACTAATTCTACACAGGAAATGAAATTAGTTAAGAATAAGAACCATAGTTTTTCATCACTATTTAAGGGCATTTTGAGAAGGGAAGAATGATGAAAGACAGTAAGGACAAACACATCACCCCCACTTGAGTGTGGCAACAGGATCTGATTTACAAAAGAGAAATTAATATCTTCATGATGGTTAGAGAACTGAATTGCAGCTTATGTAAAAATAATCCTAATCATGAATCAACTGAGTCACAATGCATGTGACCTCTCAGGCATGAAGAACGCAATTGCTTAAGACTTTAAGAGTGAGCAGACCCTAAAAAGAAAACTAACTTTCTTGCCAAATAATCTGTATAAGCTCTACTCTAGAAGTACAGAAGTGTCTTTTCTCAAGGATGGTTCTTATTTGATACTCTGTGCTCAAATATTCTAAAACTTTAGGAACCTTCTCATTCTACACCCTTTCTTTGGGCCTTCTTCATTCCTTTGACTGAAACAGCTACCTCTAAATTCTCATGCAGCTCTTTCCTATGAACTCAACCTATGTGTCTGACATTACGTCAAAGTTAACGTGTCCAAATTTTCCCTCACTGTCTTCTACCCCAAATCCAGTCTTGTTCGTCAATATCCAGTTACTCTAAGCAAAAAAAAAAGAGTTATGGTTGTCTACCATTTCACTTTATATTTGACAGTGCTCAACACAGCCTGTCACTACTTACCATCTCCTCCTTCCTTATTTTTACCCCCATCACTTTTGCTCGAGCTCTTTATTAGTTTTACTCTTCCAATGCTTTTTATACTGTTGTTAATTATAATGCATTTCTTAACAACAAAAAGCAAAGTGACATGCTCCCCAAGCCCCTGACACCAAAACAAACTCAACATGACTATAGCATTCCCATATTTTTCAATTTATCTATTGCCTTGTAATACAAAATTGAGATTATTAAGTCATATTGTGACTCTGTTCCTTTTTGGTCTTGAGTGCTCCCTATCTGCCCTGTGACCTGGCCACACCATTTCCCAAACATACTGAGTCTTGCATCCTTCTGAGATATGCAGTGTTTTTCTCTGCCTGGAATGCTCTTCGTAACTGTTTGATGAGAATTCCTGGCCCTAAACATCCTCCTGTACAAACAAGGCTATAGTGGTGCTTACTGTAGGGGATACAGGATGAGGCGAGAAGGTGATGTGCTCCCCCACAGAATCTAGCATATAGCCACACTCAGTGAATATTGTCATTGTCATCACTACCACCACCTTCTTCAAGTTTGAACAACAGTGTTTTCTTTGCTGAAAGTCTTTCCTGACATACCCTGGAAGCATGGGGCATTTTTCCTCTCTGATCCTACATGTCTAATAATCGTATCACATCATCAATTCCACAATGCATAGGATTTTCACATTTAAGCATTTCTGATGTTGGGGGTTTAATCTCATAATCTACACATCCTGGTTTAATTGGCAGCAATCTTTCTTCCTTGGTAGGACATGCAATATGGTGTTGCTTATAATGAATGAGGCCTTAGATGAAATACTACACTTAAACTGTATCACCACTGTCATAAAACTTTGATTATTAGAAAGAATAATGCATTTTGTGGTAGGTGGAGGATCCTACTATTTCTACGAATCACTGGAAAACCTCCATTAAAAAAAGAACTACTATTTGGTATTCCAAATAGTAGCCAAGAGAAATTCTATTTGTATGTATTGCAACTTGGCAAAACTCTAGCCCCTAAACTGTATCACAATGCTATTAATTACATGTTTCTTAACTCCAGAGGTATGGTCTAAAGTGGCAGCATGCCCTTGCCAAAAGAGTTCTAATTGGCCACCAAACAATGGCTGGACCCAGCTTGAAAGTGAGCATAAGGCTAGTCTGTGAAACTCTGCACCTTAGTAATGAGGTTGAGAAGGCAGAGCAATAATGTGAAGAGGAGAGTGCGGGAATGAGAGAAGGCAGGCCCAGGGACCATGTTTATTGGAGAGACTTGCACTTTCCAGTAGAAATGTTATGTAAAGCACAACAGAGTTTTACATTTTCTAGTAGCTACACTTAAAAAAGATAAATTAACATTAAAAATATATTTATTTAATCTAATGTATCCAACTATTACCACTTTACCATGTAATCAATATTTAAAAAAACAGAAATGAAATATTTTTGCATGATTTTGATAAATCTGGTCCTTGGACTAGGCACATTTCAGTGGTACAACAGCTACGTGTGGCTAGTGTCTGCCCTATCAGACATTCTGATTCCAGATGGCTGTTTCTACAAATTCAGTTAATAAGGTCATAGTAACAGTCTATTTCCACAGTGGACTGATTGTATTCAAGGATAGATCTTCTAATAAGACAGTACTTAGGACAGGATCAAGGGGTATAATTGACCTTAGTATTCCCAGGGCCTTGCATACGAGAGGCCCTGCATGTTTATCTTTGAATATACATTAAAAATGATCCAAGGTTGACAATTGTGGTTCTCAATTTGGGATCCACATTGGAATCATCTGGTGAATAAAAACATTCTGATGCTTGGTCTCGTCTATGGAAATGCTGGTGGTAG
The DNA here is from genome assembly GCA_004024805.1 of Geosciurus inauris. Classification (NCBI taxonomy): domain Eukaryota; kingdom Metazoa; phylum Chordata; class Mammalia; order Rodentia; family Sciuridae; genus Geosciurus; species Geosciurus inauris. The sequence goes on from PVHX01002508.1 coordinate 52,159, forward strand.
GTCTGGTTTGTTCTAGGTATCTAATTTTTTTTTTTAATCTACCCCTTGTGACTTTAGTGCTCTTGGGCTATCTTAGAATAGCCCTTGCTCACTCACTTAGAAGTTTCTTGAAAAACCTAGTAGAATTAAGGTTCTTCATCTATTCATATTTATCCCTTTTCAACAAAGAATAAAATTCACAATGTAAGTGTTTTAAGATGCAAGCTGATTTGAAGAGGATGGACTCTAAGATAATTAAAGCATACAGGCAGATCAAATCCCAATATACACATTGTAGAATTTTCCAGATATGCAATAATAGCAGTTAAAAATAAAAATGGAATCCAAGTATACATAAGCCTCATTTCAAGTTAATTCTACATATATTGAAAGCAGACATTATGAATTAGTGGTCAGCAAAGGGAAACATTTCATGCTTTTCTTAAGGCCATTTAGGTTAAATTTACTTGGTAAAATTATAAAACAATGCATTTATTTTAATAAATTACATATAAAAACATTTAGTTAAAGTCACAAAGCACATAATGTTGGTATCATGGTTTGCTCTCAATATAGTACTGAGCCTGATCGCAATACCCTCATAACATATAACATTTAGCAGTGGCCAACTATGATTTCCGCTTCAACACAAATAACCCCTCATTACAGAGGAGGGAGCAATGATCTATGCACAAAGGGAGCATCTGGAATGGAGTTCTTCTGACTCATGGGCTGAGAATTTCCCTGCCAATTCCCAAAGTGGTTTGGCCATACTTTGTGAATTCACTCTGCCTAACAGTCTTTTGTTGATGGTGCAGTATCATGTGGCATTATGCAATAATAGAAACAGCATGTTGAGATATCCCCAAAGTTTCCTATGTGTATTTCCTCTGGCTTTCGAGTAAAGAAAAAAGCTCCCTCCAAACACTCCACACTTATTTTCCTTTCACATCTTAACGTGAATTTGAGAAATTAAAATTGGAAACACCCCAATTCATGGTCATGGACCTTGGTCAACAAAAGCTTCCTATACCTAACAATATCGTGGAGGAAGGAACAGAACCTGCTAAGATTTCTGAGTAACGGTTGTGCCTCCTGCTTATTGCTTCCATCTATGAAAACCCAAAGGGTCAATGAGTGCCAAGGGATTGGATGTATGACTTTTGCTGGGCCTCAATTTCCCTGTTTGAAAAGGAATGAAAATACAACACAAGTTTCCAAGTTGCTATACTCTTAAACTAGGAAGATAATTACTACCCAGTTGGTGCAGCTGGCCACAAACCTAAGATGCATGACTATGTAAACCTTGCACATAAGTTGCTTGTCACTTAACATGTACTTAGGATCCCCCTTGATCTCCATGGGGAGAAAAAAATGTTTGCTCTCAAAAAATTTACAAAAATAACAATAACATAAAAAGGATTTAAAACATTAAACAGACTTGAAAGGTGACACAAAAGCTACAGGAACACTCCATCTACACTGAGGACATAACCACCCTGAAAAGATGAACTAAAGGAATCACTGGTGCTGCTGCTGGGTCACCAGTGCAGTGGGCCTCAGCAAAAGATTTGTGGTGTGAAGGATGTTGCAGAGTATCATGTATGTATGGCTGACAAAGCCTCTTACCTTTCTGGAAGAACTCCTCTAGCTTGTCCTTGAAAGGCTGGAGATACTCCTTTGGAGACTCCTTGCACACCACCATCATCTGCTTCTCACTTGCTGTAAAGAGAAGTTTAGAATTAGACTTCCTCAAGAATTCACATTTGCTGAGCTCCTGCTGAAGGCCAGGCTCTGTGCTTTGCACCCAGGCATCAAGTGTGCAGATTCCTTGTCAATCACTTTTTATCTAAACTTCTGATGAAAAAATGAGTTCATTATATACTTCTCTTTAAGAACAGGTAAATGTATCATATTCAATTTTCTTCCTAGATATCTAGAAAAATCTCTGACTTGGGACAGGTAAAGTATTCTGCCTTTTGGTTCCCCCATAATAAAGAAGCAAAAACTATGTAAGGACTTGAGCCAGGGTATTAAGGACCTGACCTTGTTTAGATTCATACTCTGAAGCAGAGATTAAAACAGATTTTAAAACTAGACAAAGACACATCAAAGAAAGAAAACTTCAGACCAATATCCCTGATGAACACTGATGCAAAAATTCTCAATAAAATTCTGGCAAATCATATACAAATTAAAATCCCCAAATATATTAAAAAGATAGTGCACCATGATCAAGTGGATTTCATCCCAAGTGTGCAAGGTTGGTTCAACATATGGAAATCAATAGACTTAAAGTCAAGAATCATATGATTATAGATGCTGAGAAAGCATTTGACAAAATACAGCACCTCTTCATGTTCAAAACACTAGGAAAACCAGGAATAGTAGGAACATACCTCAACATTGTAAAAGCTATCTATGCAAAACCAAAGGCCAACATAGTTCTCAATGGGGAAATATTGGAAGAATTCCCCTTAAAAACGGGAACAAGACAGGGATGTCCTTTTCACCACTTCTATTCAACCATAGTCCTTGAAACTCTAGCCAGAGCAGTTAGACAGACAGAAGAAATTAAAGAGATAAGAATAGGAAAAGAAGAAGTTAAACTATCATTATTTGCTGACGACATGATTCTTTACTTAGAGGATCCAAAAAATTCCACCAGAAAACTTCTAGAATTAATAAATCAATTCAGCAAAGTAGCAGGATATAAAATCAATACCCATAAAACAAATGCATTTCTATACATCAGTGATGAATACTCTGAAATGGAAATTAGAAAAACTACCCCATTCACAGTACCCCCCCCAAAAAATGAAATATGTGGGAATCAATTTAACAAAAGAGGTGAAAGACCTCTACAATGAAAACTACAGAACACTAAAGAAAGAAATTGAAAAAGACCCTAGGACATGGAAAGATCTCCCTTACTCTTGCATAGGCAGAATCAATATCGTCAAAATGGCCATACTACCCAAAGCACAGATTCAATGAGATTCCAATTAAAATCCCAACACTATTCTTTATAGAAATAGAAAAATCAATCATCAAATTCATTTGGAAAAATAAGAAACCCAGAATAGCCAAAACAATCCTTAACAAGAAGAGTGAAGCAGGAGGCATCAGAATACCAGACTTTAAATTCTATTACAAAGCTATAATAACAAAAGCAGCATGGTATTGGCACCAAAATAGACACGTAGATCAATGGTATAGAAGAGAAGACACAGAGACAAACCCACATAAATACAGTTATCTCATACTAAACAAAGGTGCCAAAAACATACACTGGAGAAAAGATAGCCTCTTCAACAAATGGTGCTGGGAAAACTGGAAATATATATGCAGCAAAATGAAACTAAATCCCTATCTCTCACCATGCACAAAACTCAACTCGAAGTGGATCAAAGACCTAGGAATTAGACCGGAGACCCTGCACCTAATTGAGGAGAAAGTAGGCCCAAATCTTCATCATGTTGAATTAGGCCCCAACTTCCTTAACAAAACTCCTAAAGCACAAGAAATTAAAGCAAGAATCAATAAATGGGATGGATTCAAACTAAAAAGCTTCTTCTCAGCAAAACAAATAATCAATGAGGTGAACAGAGAGCCTACATTCTGGGAACAAATTTTTGTCACATGCTCATGAGCTAGAGCACTGATCTCCAAGATATATAAAGAACTCAAAAAACTTAACACCAAAAAAGTCAAACAACCCAATCAATAAATGGGCCAAGGAGATGAACAGAAACTTCTCAGAAGAAGATATACAATCAATCAACAAATATATCAAAAAATGTTCAACATCTCTAGTCATTAGAGAAATGAAAATCAAAACCATTCTAAGATTTCATCCCATGGCAGTCAGAATGGCAGTTACCAAGAATACAAACAGTAGCAAGTTTTGGCAATGATGTGGAGGAAAAGGCACATTCATACATTGCTGGTGGGACTGCAAATTGGAGCAACCAGTCTGGAAAGCAGTATAGTGATTCCTTAGAAAACTTGGAATGGAACCACCATTTGACCCAGCCATCCTACTCCTCGGTCTATACCCAAAGGACTTAAAAACAGCATACTATAGTGATACAACCACTTCAATGTTTATAGCAGCTCAATTCACAATAGCTAAACTATGGAACCAACCTTGATGCCCTTCAATAGATGAATGAATAAAGAAACTATGGTATATATACACAATGGAATATTACTCAACATTAAAAGAGAATAAAATTATGGCATTTGCAGGTAAATGGATGGAGTCGGAGAACATCATGCTAAGCGAAGTAAGCCAATCCCAAAAAACCAAAGGCTGAATGTTCTCTCTGATAAGTGGGTGCTGATCCATAATGGGGGAGAGGGTATGCGAAGAATGAAGAAACTTTGGTCACAGGGGAGTGTAGAGAGGGGATGGGACATGGGGGCAGGAAAGATGGTATAATGCGATGAACAACAATGCCCTAGGTTCAAGCATGACTGCACATATGGTGTAACTATATTGTGTACAACCAGAGAAATGAAAAGTTGTGCTCTATTTGTGTATGATGAATCGGGATGCATTCTGCTGTCATGTAAATCTAATTAGAATAAAAAATATATATTTAAAAAAACAGATTTTGCAGAAGTTTCCAGGCATTCAGGTTGCCTATAACAACCAAATTAGTGATTCCCCAGGGTAACACACATCCCAGCATGAGAATTAAGCCCAGGTGAGGAAGGACACTGTCTGTCCTTCATGTTCCCATTCACCTACCCTTCCTGTTAATACTCAACTAATACATGAGAAATAAGTTTATGTGATTTACTTCAGAGCGAATATCTAGAATTTATAACAGGTTGTTTTGATAATCAAGTTGCCTCAAACTGGATAGCTATGATTTGAGTAGGTGGAAACCATAATCCAGAGTTTACCATCACAAAAGCCAGGTGACCTAGGTTCAGAGGCATCTCCTCAAGGTTTTTATATGTTCAAGTCAGTTGTAGAAATGTATTAGGGAAAGAATTTCTTCATTTCTCAAAAGCCAGAGCTAAGTCATGACCAGTTTTGTCTATTGATCATGGTCAGAAATTACTGATAGTTCCCTGTCTAAGAAACCATATTAAAGCCTTGCATTTTTGCCATAAGGGAATCATGTCACCTAGTTTATAAAGTGAACAAACATGTACTTCAGGTCCTGGAGGAATTTATAAACACAAAGGTTAAGTCTTTTTGGAAGAAAGGCATAGGCAAGGAAACCTTTATTTACATTGGGAAAGCCCTAACCAATAATTTGATGTTTTCAGATCTAGCATCCCAGAACTTTTTCTACAGGCAAAGTAACAAACATATCAGAACAGAAGTATAGAAAATGCAAGAGGCTACTCAAATGTCCTCTGAAAGTATTTGTATGACACTTTTCATTTGCAACATTGATAACTCGATTGTTGAAATCCTAGACAACTCTGGGAGCCTTGAAGAGATAGAAGCTGGGTCTGAGGGAATCCTTTGTCATTTTCTGAGTTGAGTTCAGAAGAACCTGCATTCTCAGAGGTATCCAGGGATTCATCATATGATAGGGCTTCAGGATTACAGGACACAAATATCTAAGTTCAGGCTCTGTCTATTGATATTATTACTTTCCAAGAGTTTTAAAGAGTGCTTATATAGAATATTTGCTATTATTTTTACAACCATTCCAATGATATTTAGGAAATCCTGTCCACTGGGATATAAACAGTGATTTTACAAGTACATGGCAAGTACATCTTTCCTACCACTTTTCTTTTGTTGAAATAGGGGTGTAACATCAGAGCACAGAGAGGGAGAGGGAGTTGGTGAAGTGGGGATATAGTTTGGAGGCAGACAAATAGGATTTGAGGATGGCAACAACCAGGGCTAAGGGACAGGAAAGGGTAAAGATGAGCAGGGGTGGCATGAAGTGCCATTTATTAACATGGTGAAGAGTGGGGAAAGTATCTTTTTGTTTTTCTTCATTTGTTCCTTCTCTTTCTTTCTCTCTCAGGGGGAAGATATCAAGAGTTAACTTCAAGCTTTTAAAGGTTTCCTTTGGTCTCTATGAATTATGAGGAAAGATTATTTACTGAAAACAAAGAGAAGATTCAAAGAAAACAATGATTGGCTCTCATTGCCAATTCACTTAAATTCAAGCTCCCCAGGTTTGGGATTTAAGGTCCAATTTTCAGTTCTATTTCTCACATGTATTAGACCAACAGCAGACTTGTTCAATGTTTCCTAAGTGTACTGATCAACCCAGTTGCTGGTTCCATGTCTCCATTCATGTCTTCATTTATCTCACACATAACTCTCCATCGTAAAAAATCTGAGATCCACCATTTCTCATAAGGCTTCTTCCAATTCACAGTTTTCATATCTTTCAAGCATCTAGAGTACCTTCTATATAATGGTTATGTTTACCTTTAATTATATTTTTTCATGTGCTTGTATTAATACTTGAGAAACTATAAGGCAGGTTTCATTTACTGTCCCCAAATTTCTTTAAAGGGGGTCTATGCATCTGGTCAAAGCATCAGATTTCCACACCTTAACTAGATTCTTATGTGGAGAAAGGCTAAATAAAATTAGCATGGTTGATCCAGAGGCAGAGCAGGCTTTCCAGGGTCACAGTGTGACCTGCTTGTCTCTTCACTCCTTCCTTCCTTTTCAGGAGAGGTGTGACAAGGAGTCTCAATATCTTTACTTGTCAAGTACCTTGGGGTGTCCCAATCTTATCTGAAAGTGATTAGTGAATTTTAAGTACCCCAGCAATGTCCATCACTTCATTGGTGAGGCATAAGCAAGCAGCCAAAGATCATCATCCGGATCAAAAAACTTTGAAAGGCTTCTACTTTGAAAAATCAGGACTTCTCAATGAACTTTTGTGGCAGCATAAACATTTCTCATGTTATTCAGCTATGACTGAGAACACAAGCAGCCATATTTAAAGGATTTAGATTTTTAAATTTTAAAAATTTAAAATTTTAGATTTTTCTTAAATTTTTAGTCATTTAAATTCTTTAACCTTCAACTGCAAATCAAACAATTTCCAATATTATGCAGATATAGAATATAATTCTATTTTTACAAGATTATTTTTCGTGAACACAAATAATATGAGGCATACCTGCAACTTAGTAATAGGATATAATTGAAGCCATGCCAATAACGCCTTCAAGGTGACTTCTCCCCAGCCAAAGAAAAGCCAAAGGCAGAGCTTGTTTCCCCAATTACCAAAGCAAAGCTTCCACTTTCACCCAAATTAAAAGGATTGATCACTGCAGCTTTCTTGTTGTCCTGGATGTGATGACAGAGCCCATGGGGAGTCCATCAAACTGTTCACATTTTATGAGACCATAGCATGGGGTGGTAAAGGGTTTGCACTTGGATCAAGACCTACCTGGGTTCAGGTTGGCTGTGGCTTCTTGTTTTCATCTTCAAAATGGGAACCTCTCTCCCCCAGGTATGATATGAGAATTAAGCAAGATAATGCATGTGATGTGGTTTGCAGAATACCTGGTACTAGGAAGCAGGCTCATAACTATTATTTGTTATTTTTATGATTTAGTAAAATTGGTTGGGAAACATGTCATGGTCAGAACAGCAGGGGAGTCATGGCTTTGGGGATTATGTGCTACAGATGCTGTGTACTCTATTTACGGAAATACGTCATAGTGCAAATCTCCTGTTTAGAATATGGAGATAATGGTTTTCATTCCCTTGTTGAAATTCAGTGAGAATTCACTGAAGAATGCAGGCGAACTCCTGGGTAAAGATGAAGCAAAATGTGAAACAAGTCCCCTGGGCCTCTGAGCCGCTCAGTTTTGAAGTTAGAAACTGAAACCAAGACAAATACCAGCAGATCTACTGTTGTGCTTGGAGGTCCTCTCTGCACCCCCACAGGCTGGGACTCCCATGTGGCCTGTTAGAATTAAGCTTCTCCACACGATCAAAGGCAAGAGCTGCCCTTCAACCATCTCTGCTAGTTGCATGTTCCGGTGCCCAGGCAGCTCGCCTACTTCCATTTATTAACCTGGCTTATCTGAAAAGCTTTCTAGTGGACAAATGGAAGACCTGGAGACTAATTAATGATGACACTGGAGACTGCCAGTGCATAAAGGAGAGAGGTCACGGACAATCCACTAATGCTGGTCATTGCCCACCCAGAAGATTCCTGGACAATGCTGCTAGACCACCAAAGCTGCCTCAGACACAGACTGTGCCCAGAGTTTCAAGGTCAAAAGCCAAAGCCATTCCAGCTTCTTTTATTTTCATCTCTGTACAATTTTTGAGTATCAAAAAAGATATTTCTAAAGTTAGCTACTAATAAGTAATCCTTGTGAGAAAGCAAATATTAAAAACCAATATAGAATGCAATAATCGAGAGTAAATTGAGAGAGTCCTGATTTAAAGATTAAAACACTGCAAAACGTTTTGTTAGAATAGATGATGGGGCCTTAATATTTCAAGATTTCAGATGTCAGGGTTTTTTTTTTGTTTTTGTTTTTGTTTTGTTTTTTCTTGTTTTTAGTACTGGGAATTAAACTCATGGTTACTCTACCACTGAGCCACATCCCCAGACATATTTTGTGTTTTTTTAGAGATAAGGTCTCACTGAGTTGCTTAGCACATCACCATTGCTGAGGCTGGTTTTGAACTCACAATTCTCCTATTTTAGCCTCCCAAAGTGCTGGGATTACAGACATGTGCCACCATACCCGGTTCACATATCAGGTTTTTAAGGTCACATATGTTTATCTATTGTTTGTTTTTGACCTCAAGAACAAAGGAATAAAATTTACTGAGCCATTTTGAAAGCAAGAATATGTTAGAAGGATACAGAGGCAAGACTCAGGTATAATTAATCAAAATCTAATATCTGTAGGAGCACTCCCCATACCTTCAACCCCTCCCTTCCCTTTTTCCCCATTCTCCTTATTGGTTGTAACGTCGGGCTGTGATTGGTCTGAGGACCCTATATAAGCCTCTGTACTTCCTGGATTAAATGGGTTCTGCGTCTCACTCCGGCAGAGCAGTTTTACCTATCCTTGGAGTCTGAGTGGAATGACTCCACGGACCGTCACCCTTAACCTTGTCCCGTGGAACCCCACTTCATCTTCCCCAAGGACCCCTACTTGTCGAGGAGACCCACGAGGCGTGACTTTAAATAATATCTGGCGTCCAACGTGCTCTGGGGCTTCCTCGACTCCGTAAGTGATTTCGTGATGGTCCTTAGTGGCAGAAACCCATTTATTGAGTTCCTCATGTCTCACTGGGGCTATTGCTGCTTTAGAAATGGAATTAGCACCTTCCCAGGCGAGTTGCCAAATGAGGGCATCCTGGCCTGGGCCATCATTTACTTTCTTTTCAACAGCCTGGATGACACGAGCCAAGAAATCAGGAAACCATTCATCAGGACGTTGAATAAGATTTTTGAAAAGTTCCTGAGGAGAGTGGAAGGCTCAAATTATGAAGGGCTCTAAGGGCACTGTCTTTGACTTGCTCAAAGTAAATAAGATTACCGACAAGTGCCTGAGAGTGGGGGGACGTAAACTCACCCCTGCCAGATAGCATATCCATGGAAAATTAAGACCTTGTGTTATATTGTGACAAGCCCATTCTCCTATAAGTTCTAGGTAAGAAGCCTTCCATTGAAGGTATTGGGAAGTGGAAAGAACTGCCTTGAGAAGGGAAAACCAATCAAAGGGAGTTTGGAGAGAGGAGGACCAGAACTCCAGAAGTTGTAGAAAAAAGGGAGAGGAAGGGCCATCGTCTTCACAGGCCTTATGTAGCTGAATAAGCTCAGAAACTGGAGTGGGGGTCCAGGGGCAGATGTTGAAATTGGCCTGGAGATTAACCATATAAGCATGTGCAACGGGTGTAGTCAAGAGAAAAGGATTGGAAGGACTGAGACGAGTGAGTGGGTCTCAGGCAGAGGAAGCAAAGTGGGGAGGAGGAGGAGTGACTGCAGGGGGCACTGAAGGCAGAGCAGAGCAAATAAGAGGAGGGTGGAGGGAGGGGAATCTCCAGGAAGAAGATGTTCATAGGAAGTTGAGGACAAACTATCAGGACTATGTGATTGGTTTTGGGGGGGGGGTGCTGTGGGAACAGCCTCATTGAGGTTGTCCTCATGCTCCATGAAGAAGGAAAGGACCCAGGAGAATAGATTTCCCATGTTGAAGGAGTGGGGATGGAGATGTTAAAGTGAAGGTAAACAGTATTGGTGTATGCACTCTCTGCGAAAGCCTATCCAGTTGCACTCTTTACGTTTGCAGAGCGAATTTCTGCCACTAAGGACATTTCCACCCATGACTCAATTTCAGCTCTCTTGGCTGCCCTTAAGTCCTGCTTGACTTCCAACACTCCCTCAGCCTTCATGGGCCACTCTCAAGCCCCTATCTGTTGGGGATGCAACAAACCTGGGCATATAGTCCACAACTGTCCCTTTAATCAGTCATGTGAGTTACGAAGGAAGCCCTGCACCCCATGCCTCATTGTAAAAAGGGGTACCACTGGGCCAAAGACTGCCACTCCAATCCTTTAAACTCCAACAGGGGCAACCCTCAGCCCCGTTAAGCAAGAGGGCCCCTATCCCTAGGGTCAATTGGACAGTACCTCTGCTCCCCACAAGACCTAGCATGACCATTTATCTCAATGGGAAACCCATTAAAGGTCTCATCGACACTGGAGCTGATATTACTATTATTGATACTGGTACTGCCTCCTTTTTCTCTTTCTGGAAATTCACCAGCAGTTCTAACATCCCTGGTGTTGGCGGATTCACACCCTCTCATAGGGTAACTTCACAGGTAACATGGAAGGATGCTGATGGCGACTCCGGATGTATACATCCTCCCATAGTTGACGTTCCCAACACGTTTTGGGGACGAGATTTACTTTCAAAAATGGATGTAGTCCTTATCGCAGATGACAAGGCTCCTCATGATGAGTTACAAGTGCACAACAAGGTAAGCCTCTCTGGGAGAAACCCCCAATTCTAATGGCCACTGCCCCACTGTCAGATCTCATCCGCCTTAGCTGGGTGGACACCTCACCCTGCTGGGTGGAGCAGTGGCCTCTTCTTGAGCCTAAGCTTTCAGCATTAAAGAACCTTGTTCATGAGCAATTAGCCTTAGGTCATATTGAGCCTTCAACTAGCCCTCATAATTCTCCCATTTTTGTCATTCAAAGCCCCTTCTGGGAGTTCCTAAACCAAAGCTAATATTGTCTTTTGACCCTTCTATTTTTCAAAAGGTGTGCAATAAATCTTCCAGATCCATCCAATTGGGTTATCACTGGGCTCAGGGTTCTAAGCCTTCTTCTGGTTCTTTTCTTTGTCAAGCTAAACAAGTTCTCAGTTCATATTGTTAAGGAATCACAGGAACACAAGAAAATTCCTGCCACATGGATTACAGCCCTTGAGAACATGTCAGAAGCTTGCCTACCTCACCTTCACTGAAAACACAAGGCTTCTTAGCTTCGGCTGATGCTAACCCCTTCCCTTCCAACCTCTCCCAACCCCATCACCCCTTCTATTGGGAGAGAGCTCATTTTGGGGCATGTGCATACAGGCTGGTCAGCCAATGACAGGTAAGATGCCCAGAGGGGCACAACCTAAGCCAGGCGCAGTCTTGTTTGCCCCTTCTCTTGAACACGAGCTGATAATCGATGACAGGTAAGATGCTCAGAGGGGCACAACCTAAGACAGATTACAGCTTCGTTAGCACCCCCCCATCATATGCAGCATGTAGGAGTCTGGAAAATATACAGCGGAATGATTCTCTCTCATGAGATTATCACAGAACCCTCCAACATGCTTGCTTATGGGCCATACAGGCCCTACTGACATTTCAAATAAAAGTAAAAAGAGGGATATGTAGGAGCACTCCCCACACCTTCAATCCCTCCCTTCCCTTTTTTCCCATTCTCCTTATTGATTGTAACCTTGGGGCCGTGATTGGTCCGAGGACCCTATATAAGCCTCTGTACTTCCTGGATTAAACGGGTCTGCGTCTCACTCCGGCAGAGCAGTTTTACCTATCCTTGGAGTCTGGGTAGAGTGACTCCGCAGACTGTCACCCCTAACCTTGTCCCGTGGAACCCCACTTCGTCTTCCCCGAGGACCCCTTTTCGTCTCTTGAGACTCCTACTCATCAAGGACACCCACGAGGCATGACTTTAAACAATAAATACCCATCTAATCACCTTAACAGATCAAACATACACAAGAAACTGTTAAGAATGCCAGAGTAGGTTTCCTTTCCAAGGACCTATAGGCTTATTTAAATCAGAATTACCCCCCCCCCCCAGTGTTGAGCACTGAACCTAGCACCTTTCAAAGTCAGAACAACATTTTTATCTACGCTCTTTGCTTTTCTAATATGGTGAATTCTTTCTTCCCTCTGCTTACCTAGTTCCTACCCTACCCCCTTCCATGGTCCTGTGCCACATTTACCTCTTCCTCAGTTGTACAAGACCCTTGAACTTTATATAAGCTCCATGCTCAAAGGACGATCATAGAGGATTGATGCAGCAATAGAGAGAACTATTTGCCTGCAGCAAATTTCTGTCTTGTACTGTGGGCTTCCAGTGAGACACACAACTCAGATTCAGACTGTAAAGGGCCTAGGAAGCTTCCTTAAGGAGTTTATCATAAAGGGGTTCATGCAAGAAATACATCAACTAAACAAATACCTTTTGAGTGCTGACAACCTACCATAAATTGAACAAAGTTCTGGGGATATGTCAGTGAAGAAAACAGACTAGAACCTCTCCTCAGACAATGTAGCAAATGGGTCACCCATACTTCTTACTGGGTATGGCACATAGTAATTATTGGTCCTAGTAATCTGAACTGAAGCAAACATGAGTAATTTCTTCTGTCTACCTCTACATCTCTACTCTCATCTTTTTAGTAACAAGACAGTATAATGTTCTTCCTGGTACTTTCCACACATCAAACTGTGTGTGGGGGTGGGGGAAGTATTAGAAAGACTCAGTGCACGTTTAGTCCTATGCCCCAAAATATACTTTTGTCAAGATAAACTTAAAAACAAATTGGGACTCAAAATCACAATATTAGCATAACCGAATATTAGTGTAAATTTTTTTCATGGTATTGGCCTTAAACTGAATGATTAGGAAACTATATGAAATCCAATATGATAAAATACTAAGATAAAAAAAGTAATATTTTACTTTGGCTAGCAGCAATTCAGGAACTTGTATGGAGGGATAAAAATCTTATTTAAAATTAGTAAAATATTAGATTTTTCATTTGCATATTAAAGTTTGGCACAAAGGCAAATGTACTATTTTATAGCTGTCTTATATATATACTTTTTTTAAAAATAAAGACCACATAGAAAAGGCCAAGTAAAGGGGGATTTCCAGTTGATTTAAATAAAAAAACAAATGACACAACCTTAAAAGAAAAAGCACATATTTCATGTTCTTGAGATCTGAGGTGTTTTTAAGGCATGGCATGGTGAAGGCAGTGAGTGGCATCACTGTTATCAGCAATCCTGGGTAGGGATGGTGGGCAGGGGCAAAAGGAAACATCTATTCTAGGAAAGCACTACACAGAATAGATTTTGAAGGGGACTGCTAGACTCCTTTTATGCCAAATAGCCCTCCAAAGCCCAAGTTACAGGGCTCAAATTGTACAATTGTGTATTAATGGCCCATGTGTAGACAACATGCATGCAACCAAAGGGATTCTTTCTCTAACCTTGGTTTAAGTATTTAGCCAATGTCATTGTCCAAATTATTCCTATAACTATTCATCCAAAGGCAAGCATTTGTCTGGGCATGGTGGCACAGACCTGTAATCCCAATAGCTCAGGAGGCTGAGGCAGGAGGATCTCAAATTCAAAGCCAGCCTCAACAACTTAGTGTGGCCCTAAGCAACTCACAAGACCCTGTCTCTAAATAAAATATTTTTAAAAAGCCAGAGATGTTGCTCAGTGGTTAAGTGGTCCTGAGTTTGATCCCTGGTACAAAACAAATGAACAAAACAAAACAAAAAACCCAGAGAAAAACAAAGGCAAGCATTTGTATTTAAATTGATTAAAAAGCTTCAATAGGTGACTGTATATTAGGGGTTAAAACAGAGGCATTAGACTCATGGTACTTGGGTCAGAATGTTATCTGAGAATAATGCAGATACATAGATGTATTTACACATACAAGTGCCACTTTATGTCTGTACATACACAGTGTCTATTCCCCAAAGGCTTAGTAAAACACTGTGCTAAGTGATTAGAGCTCTGGCACATTCCAAAAAGTGTAAATAACTTGAAAATTCACCAGCTGACAAATGGATAAATAAAATGTACTTCAAATATACAACCAAGTATTATTTGGCCATACAAAGGAATGAAGTCATACTATGATTTGGACAAACCCTGAAAACATTATGATAAGTAAAAGAATACAATCACAAGGACCACATATTATAGTAGTCTACTTCAATGAAGTGTCCAGAATAGTGACAGGGTGGATTATTGGTTGCCTGCAGCTAGGAAAGGAAGAGGGAGAAAGGGAGAGACTGGGGGTACTGGCCAAGAGATGCAAGATACCTTTTGAGAGTAATGAAATTTTTCTAAAAGTGATGATGGCTTACAGTTCTGTAAAAATACCAAAGTAACTGAACTGCATACTTTAAAAGGGTAACTTATTTAGAATGTGATTTCATCTCAAAAAGCTGCCAAAAAAGATAAGTAAAAACTCAGACAAATTGGAACTATAATGAACATAGGAACTAAAGGAAAGATATGCATCTGAGCTCCTTTTAAAAGGTAAATTTTTAAATGTTAGGTGAAACTATTCTTCATCATAACAGTTACATTTACTAAGCTGTGGATCTGAAGTAAGAGGTGAATTTGAGGTGCACATGTACTTGAAGAAATCAAACACAGTCCATCCTCAAAAGGTAGTAGCAAGTATTACCAAAATAAGAGTCCTATTAAACTAACCAGCATTGACAAGAGAAATAAAAACAAGACATTTAAAGTTTTGTTTTTAAAATATAAAATGACAGCCTTGGAATAATCTTAATTGTGGGATAAAGCTATGAATATGAAAAGATCTATACATACACATTTACACATAAACATCAACAGCTGATACATTAGAAAAAAATACCTCTTTAAACTACTCTTAATCTATTGATATATTTACTTATTCTTAGTTTCTTAGTTTTATTGTCTGGGAAAGTTATTTAATACTTTCTGGACTCTGAGTTTCTCCGATATACAAAATCTGAAAATAAATACATTCAGAAAAAATCATTTTGTATACTGAACAATAAAATGCTACCCAAAAGATTCATTATTGATTTAAAATATTCAAACAATAGTTGTTCATGATTCCATTCCTTTGGTTTCCAAGAACAACTAGCATAATAATCCATAAACTCTTTGAATAATTGACTGTCTTAATATTTGTTTTTCATAAGCAAATAAGCATATTATAAATAGGCTTACCCCTTACAGTCAAATCATCTCTTAAAAATTGCCAGTAATCACTGTTTGTATTTCTCACTCCTTGACTCACTGATATTTATTTCACCCCCAATTCTGATACTACAAAAAAACCTCAGTCACTAATTAACCCACCCTCTGGTCAGTGTCCCGTTTTGAGTCTCTTATGAGTTGATTCTACTGTGGCTGCTTCCTCTTTCTCAGGTTCTGTGTCCTCCATTCTGGACTTGGCTCCTACCTTATGACTCTGCCTCCTTTGCAGCCCCAGCTTCCTATCCTGTTAATATGTGTTTGTATTCTTCAGGGTTTGATATGTTTCTTCTCCTCCTATGCCACGTTCTCTCTCAAGACAATCTCATCCAGGTGAACTCTTCAGTGACTTTCTCTAGAGTATGTGACTTCTGAAGCACATGTCTAGCTCAGAGTGTCCTCTCCTGAAGAGCTCTTAAATTCCTTATACTTCTCTCCCTACTGCCACAGTACCTTCCTAACTATTCTGTTTTTCCCACATCTACCCTTGTTTTGTTTTGTTTGTTTGTGGTGCTGGGGATGGAACTCAGGACCTTGTGCATGTGAGGCAAGCACTCTACCAACTGAGCTATGTCCCTGGGCTCCCACCCTTGCTTTTTGATTTGGTCTTCACATTTGAGTCAAAGTGACCTTTACAACATGTCATTATGTGAGTCTCCTGCCTAAATCCTCCAATGGCTTTTATTACTTTTAGAGATTGTTCCCAATCCCTCACTGTGATCTACCAGGCCCTCTGTGGGCTGGGCCCTGCCTGCCTCCCCCACTTACCCCTGCCACACTGGCCTGCTCCCCGATTCTCAGACATACTCAGTTCCTCCCTACCATCTCTGCCTGGACTTTCTCCTTCACCCTCTAGAAATTGGTGGTGAGTCATCATACTGACCTCCTCTCAAAGTCTCTTCCTTGGGATTTCTTTTGGACTCTCCATTAATGAGGTCTCCTCTGTTACAAAGTCACAGCATTGTATAATTTTCCTCTTATTATTATACTCTAGTGTCCATGATTATTTGATTATTTTTACCATTAGTCAGAAACTGTGTGTTTCTGCTTACTGTTAAATCTCCAGCATCTGCTACAGTGTCAAGTTCAGGAAAGACTTGAGTCTTTTATAAATAATGAGTATTTTATAAATAAATGAATACTCTACCAAATAAGGGGAGAGACACTTATCCACATGCAGTACTGGATGCATATTGATACAGTTCAGCTCTGATTTTGGCTCAAGTAGGTGTATATATGTATATACACACACATATACACAAAGATATGGGAACAATCTTTCTCTCCATTTTGTATTATACATGTGTATTTATTTTATTTTGCAAAAATGTAGATGGATGCAGGGGCCAGAGAAAAACACAAGGAGACTGAATACCACACCATTTTCACTAACATTCATTAATTAAGATAAGATACTTTTTTTTTTTTAAATTGCAAAAGCTAGAGTCAAAATTCCTAGAATAGTCATTATTGGAATAGTCATTATTAGAAACAAAAATCTTTGACAAATTCTTGTAGTCAAGAAATCAACCTTTTCCACCTGAGAGCCTGGGTGTTATCTAATTTTCTAGCTTTAGGGAAAATAGATGCTACTTTCATAAAAGAGGGCAGAAGTTTGGATCTCTGTAAGAAGGGGAAATGGATTCACAGAGACAAGAACAGCTTTGGCAAACCTCCCAGACTCACACTGCTTGTTGCACATGTGGATTGTGAACATGAAAGAAGGGCTGAATTTTAAGTGTGGACCTAGTGCAGAACAAAGACACCTCACAAGGAGGCAGAGGTGCCACCTGTATCCCTCTAATGCTCTTTCTTTAGAATCTTCTGCATAGCTGTTTCTGTGGATAAGAGAGATTGGAATAAATTGCTCTAAGATTATAGAACACAGTGGGGTTCTTAGCCGTACTGTGAGTACGTATAGGTTGCAAATATACCCACATTCAAAATATTTATTAAGTACCTGCTATATGCCATTGTGTCAAACATTGGAGAGAAGTATTTAATGAGACCTGTATTTCTGCTCTAAAAATGCCAATAGTTGATAGTCTAGCAACAGTAAGAAACAAGGAAATCCAATAATCTTAATATAAAAAAATGAAATTATAATATTACATGGTGTCATGGAACACTGAGTGGGAACTTCCATTTCATGCAGAGCTGTGGATTGTGGCTAGGGAAGGGTGTTCAGAAAAGACAACTCATGAGTTGTCTGGAAAACGTCAAGGAGAGTAAAGGAAGGGGAAGGTTGTTCAAGGAAGAGGAAATATCGTGAGTAGAACAGGGAGGCACTCCATAGGTCATCTGGGAAATGAGTGGCATAGTGTGCCTAGAGGTCACCAGCGACTCATGGACATAAATTGGGATTTAAAGACAGAGCAAATGATGAACTGTCATGGAAAGAAGGTACCCAGAGATGAGAAAGGGTGAAGGACAAACTCTAAGGCATGCAGGCCATGGAGGAGAGGCCAGCGACCGACCGACGGAGAGTAATCTGGTAAGGAGAAAAGAAGGATGTAGAGTTATGTGATCTGAGGGGGAAATATAGGCAAGGAAGGAAGAGTAGTCAGCTCTGTGCAATACTGATGAAGTAAAAGAATATGAAGACAAAGAAATGACCAATGTTAAGCAACATGGAGGTCACTGGTGAGCTCAAAAGCAGCTCCAGGGAAGTGAGGGTGGAAGAAGGAAGTCAAGTTGGGGTAAGTAAAGCAAGAGCCTGTGGCCATGTGTTTAAGAAGTTAAGCTAGAACAGTAAAATGGGGAAGTAGGAGGAAATGGAACTAAAATGTAGTTCCAGTTCTCCCTGTTGGAGGAGATTTTGAAAACAAACCAGTTCTTTTCTGCTTGAGATATTTTAGATGCAGTAGCCTTTGGTGGTAGTAGAAAGAATCCTGTTTCCATTCCTTTAAGAAAATTCATGAACCTTCATCTCACAAAAATCAGTCTGTACAAGAAGAGATTCCTCAGGTCCTAGGGTTACTCTGAATAAGGACAGAGGAGGCATAGTCCCCTAGAAAGTGGGTGCTTCTTTCTCCAGAGGAATGCTGTATAAAAATAAACCCACCAGGAAGCTTGAGCTCAGGGAATCCCATGATTCTGATTCACTCCACGGAGGGTGGCTGCCCAAGATCAAATGTACCTTAATGTCCCATGATTGTGAGTATTCTCCATGAAAAAATTTAAGCAGAAGTGACAGGGCTAAGTGAGGACATGCCAGTATGCTTTAGGACTTGGAAAGACTTGCAAAGCTGGGCCACCGACTAGAGCCTTTGCACGGTATTGTCTAAAGCACTGTTCATAGTACTCTCCTATCAAACATTACAGTTGAGTCAGAATTTCCACTGAAACGATTATGTGGTTATGGACGCAGCCTTGGTCTGCGAGACATTAACATGAAAAATATTCATTAATCACCTACCCATGACTAGGCCTAAATATAGATGGATTGGGCATGATTTGATTTATAGGGTGTTAAGTGATCCAACCATTTATTCAAAAATATTCCTTGCATTGATCTCCATGAAAATTATCACCATTGGAAGCTTTCCTTTGAAGTAAAGATGATAATTCCAGAAAATCTTGTTAGAAAAGCATCTATTATTTCAAAAATAAAGCATTATTATGAAGCATTCATTAATACTTTAACATAAATTTACTTCTAAGACAAAATGATTTTAAGAAATAGCTAGGAAAGTTGTGTTATAATGGCACAAAAGGACACATTCTGGTCTTGAGATTGACTGTATAATAGGAGGTCTCAGGCAAGTAGCCCTAGCAAGAAGTTCTTGGACATCTAAGAGGAATGAAACTCATCTTGAGGAGAAGGATGACAGTTAACTTCTAAAAGGAATTATGAAGGCAACACATAGAGATTCAAAAAACATTACAAAAAAAAAGTACAGGATTATTAGTCATGGTACTGTGGTCAGAATACAGTCCCCACCTATCTTTTTATTTTTATTATTTTTGCCCTGTGTCTAGGCCTCTGCATCACAGCCCTGGATTCCCCATAACTGCCTTTACATATGATTTTTACATGCTTATATTCGATAAGGAAATGCTTCTGTTTTTATTCTTTCTGCTAACACTGCATGTATACTTGCTCAGATTCACAAAAACCTACAAACATTGTGACCCACAGTCACATGACACTTTTGTACGCACAGAGTTCATTTAACTCCCCTACAGTTGGGTAGGGAAGCCCTTTCTACCTTATTCTGACAGTGCATCAGGCTGTGATTTACATCCATGTCCACACAAACTTATTCTGAGTTCAGGATTTCTTCTTTAGGATACAAGAAGTAGAATTACAGATAAAATAGGAAAATCCTTTTTTCTCAATACATAGTAGCCAAACTGATTTTGGCACAACTGAGGGCAAAACCACAATGGGAAGGAGGATGGGGGTGGGAGGATTTTAAAAAATGAGAATGCGTCTTCTGTGCCTCTTTGCAGAAGTGACTGGGTCATGCAAGCTGGAGTGGTGCCTGCCCGTGGAGCACAGGAGTGCTTGACGGCAAAGCACTCAAAGTGTCCAGAATGGACAATGCAAGAAGTGCCTTACTCAAGCACAGATGGTAACTGGTGATATGCAAAGGTTAATATAAAATAATCTGGATTTACCATGACATAAAACTAGGTTTGAGGTTTTTCTATGAAAGCAGCTTTTTTTGAAATGCCCTAACTTATCACATTTAATTTAAATGCAAATTTTGCTACAGTCAATACCAGCAGAGCTATCTGAATTTGAGGGCTGTCTACAGATAAATTCACATCAAAAGCTCAGATTTCTAAAATACGCATCAGTACAATTGAAAGCACACATAATTTTATGATGCTCACACTTGCTGATAAACAATATCAAGGAGTGATCTGGAAGCATGATTACAACTCAAGACATTTGAGAAGAACAGACAGAACCAACATTTTTGAGCAGTCCATTGAGTTCTACTTCAAGAGTACACATGTACCATTAGTGAAAATGAGGAAGTAAAAGCTCCGAGGTGGCTGATGGAATCAGCAAAGGCAGAGCTGTACTTTCTACCTTTTCTACCAGGCTGGATGCTCACTCCCGCAGAAATCACACCCAACGTAGAGCAAAACAACCCACTCTTGCTTAACTTAGGAAAACGTTTTTCCTGTATGAATGCTTTGGTAGCAAATACTTCTTCTGGAGTAAAAAGCTTATTTGTGTGGCAACTTTTATTTGAATTAGGCGACAGAATCTCTTACACACACAAATCCTAAAAGCAACAGGCTTGCCTCTGTATGATTCAAGGAAATCAGTAAAAGGCAGCAATGCTGATCTTAGGACTATTTTTTGTCCAGCAGAGCAACAGCTGGCTACAAAGAGGCCAGTAATTAAGAAACACAAATTCATTTGCAAAAAGCAACCTGCATCCACATTGCTCAGTCAGGACAGCTGCAAGCCCTACATGGTTTCTCTGACCTCTGAGCCCATTCTGTTTTTTAGCCCTTCCTGGTTAGTCACATTAACTATAATTTTCTACTCTGGAAAGTGCTTATATCTAAATGGAGCATGAGGAAATAAAGGAGAAAAGATGGAAAGACAGAAGGAGAAAAGAGAAAAGGAAGGAAAGTTATTTTAAAAACACACAACCTAAACTGGAGGATGGATTCTGGTGTCTAGTCTTGGCTACGGGAATTGCTGGCAAAGCTTGGAGTTGGAAACGAATGCTAATCAGTTTGCCACTGTCTTCAGATTTAATGCAATATTTGGCTCAGACAATTTTAAAAATCCCCTATTCCAGCTAAACTATTTACACAGTCCTATGTGTCTCACTTAATGCCTGTTAAGCAATCGTCTTTTAAAACTCCGCAGACACTTGTAAATCTGTCGGGAGAATTGTGGCCTATAAACAAGGCTTCACATAAAGAGAGCTGCATTGTCAATTTGCTGGGAGTTGGGATTCTTAGGATGTGTTTGAAAATAGAGTTGAAGATCAGAAATAGTTTAAAGTGGGTAACAAGGTGGCCAATAGTCTTGCTTGTTGGACACTGTTAGTGGTATTAACGGGAAGCCTCCAGACACTGACCTCAGCTATTTAAAGCCATGCTCCCCTGTAAACCTGTCACTGATCCTACCTCACTCTTGAGTTATGGCTCAGGGAGAGTTACTGGTCCAGCAGCCCCCGGTACTTTGCATCCCAGCGCATGTCTGGTTAGAGAGGATGACTTGGTGAAATCCCGAAAAGGAGGCTACTTTATGGCTACGCGTGATATACACGGTGTAAGTGTTTATCACAATAAGGGTGAAGACTGTCAGAGGAAAGGGGGAATTCTGGGAAGGGCTGATGCTGGGAAGAAGACAGATAAAATGAGTACAAACAGTATCCCTCTAAGGGATGCTGAATATAATAGATTCTGAAATGCTTAGTAATTTCTCCAACATCTCAGGCCCTGATGTTAATGAGCCTGAGAGAGAAAATTTAAAGGCAAGAGAGGCCCATTCAAGCTCTCTCCTGCCTGCCTGGAGAGCCCCAGGAATCTCTCTCTTCAAGAAGAGTCAGGTACTTTAATGCTCAGTTATTTACTTGTTCGTAGAAGATCAGCTGCCTTTTTAGTTTTGTCCCATTTCCTTGAGGAGCGTGCCACTGATCATGATTCACAATTATTTTACGATAGCTTTAAAGATAAAAAAATAATGTATAAAATGTACACATCAGTTTAAAAACTCAACCCCAGCTTAAAATATTCAATTTTGGGCTCAGGGAGGGTAAGATGTAGGTTCATCCTATATTGAAAAGCACAATTAGGTATTTGTAATTCCAAGGTACATAATCCCTTGACACTGGAAGCAGCAAATATTTGTTAACTCACCCCATGGGACCACGATCAGAAAGGGCTCTGAAATGTTCCTGTGAATCTGCACTGCAGTACAGCTGCAGGGTAAGCTCTGTCTACCTTTCCCCTACTATCTGATTGGCAAGTGAGGTCACTGTTCTTAGGGATAATCTGATTCCTGTTCCTAGCAGAAGAGAAATAAAAAATGTAAGTACGAATAAGTTTGTCCCCTAGAAAATGGGAGTAATACTTGCTCTTAAAATGTGTTTACAAATGACTTGATATTTCAGTGAGTTTATTTAAAATTAGCAGTTAGGTCAGTGCTTAGAATAAATATTTGCTGAAAAATGAACTGATTGAAAAAGTCAAACAAGGTCTTCCTCCTGTTCTGAAGATTTTTCTTATATTCAGAGATTTGATGATGTTTTTAAAGACCATTAAAATGCTCCAGAAAAGTAATTTAAAAATAGTGTCACATGAGCAGTTTTAGCACATTAGCTGTTACAGATTTTCCTTTGGTGTTTCCTCTTTCTGTATACTACTTCACAGGGAAAGTTACTGGCTCCATGGCACCTGGCCATCCACTCTGACTTGCACATACTGCCATTCATCCCTGTGTCCAGCAAATCCTTGAAAAGTATTCCAAGTTCTCAATCCATGATTAAAGGTAAATTGCTCTTAAATGACCAAAAGTGTTTTAGACCTCAATGGACTTTGTGTCATCTCATTCTACCTCTCATAAGAATCCTACAAGCTCACATCTGCTATTGTCCCCATTTTCAGACGACGATGAGTAATCACCCAGGTCTAAGTGGCTGAGTCGGAACCTGGACCCTAGGGTGTCAGACATCTTGGCCTTGCATCATTGTCTACCACCTTCATCATCTACAGGGAAATTCTAGAAAAAAATGTGTGACACCTGTGGAATTTCCTCATGAATTGTCAGGAACCAGGCAGATGTAAGCTAAACATCCCCAAGTGCCACTGTAGGGACCCCTTCCTTTTAATTTTAGATTTAGCAGGAGGTAAGGTATATCAAGTGGCATGGCAGGGACCTGAACCAGTACTGACAGTTCCTCGGTAAGCCACACTGATCTTTCCATGAGTTCCTAAAGAGTAGAGTTGTAGTCGTTGGCTCCCATCCACTTAAGAGCAACACTGATGCTAAAATCTGTGTCAGTAGACAAAATTCCTACCTATCCTCTTTCCTCTGACTAAAGGTCTTCCTTTACCTTCACTCATGTGATTGTCTGACATGAAAAGAATCTGTTTGTGGACTGTGACTCTTCCATAGAGTCCAAGATACACAATTTATTTGGGCAGAAAAATAGTTTGACATTCACCAACCCACCTAGAAATCTATTTCTGTGAAGAAAATGTTTCATTGTGATACAAGTTTATGGTCCATAGCTTGAGCAACTGGCTTGGCAATGGAGACTGGAGTTACATGCTCACTGGGTGATCCTGGCCATACTGCTTCCCATCTCAGAGTTTCAGTTGTTTCAGCTACACATGCCTACCCTGCACACATCAAAGGACAAAGCTGTACACACAGGTAAAGGATTGCCATTAAAACCATATGACCACATTTTTCTTTTCTTGAATGGCAAGTATGAAAGATACTATTAATGAACTTGCTGAGATACTCTTCCATTTCTCCTACCTGATTCTGATGACATGCTAAAAGCCTGCAGGTTGCTCCCTTGTTTCCTTGGGCAATTCTTCCCATTACCAAGTATAATCCTTATCAAGGGCACCTGTATTGTCTCCAAACCTTTTATGTCACTTGTTATTTTTATTGTATTTATATAATTTCATAACTTGACAGTAAACTATAGATAAATGACTGCGAACAAGTACTATTTCTGTAAGTTTAAATGAAAAAGATAAAAAGTTGCTGATAAACATAGGCATAGAGGGTCAGTAGAGACTGGGGAGATATGGGAACAGTCTGGTACGCAGGTTTGAATCCTGGGATTGAAAGAAGCTATGGATGGGGAAAAAAAATCATGAAATACAAATGGAGTCTACAGTTTAGAATTAGAAAAGTATCAATGCCAGTTTCTTGGTTTTGACATAGTCATAGCAATATAACATGTTAACAAGGGAGAAACTAGGTAAGAACTATATGAGAACTCTCTATACTAACTTTGCAACTTTTATAAGAATTTAAAATTATTCCAAAATAAAATTCAAAAGATGTAGATAAGACCATTTTAAAAGACTGAGAAAAATTATAAATATCTAGGAAGATTGTGGCGATATTTTCAAGAATCAACATTTCACTTGAAAAATGCAAGAAAATCACAGATGATCCATTATGAATGTGGATTATGCAGCGAAGATGCCTGTGAGGATCTCCAAGAGAGTCACAATTCACAAAAAGGTCTCATTCTTACATCAAAAGACTGACAAAGAATGCTATATTTAACTGGTCTGAAAGGAAAAGATGAAGTGATATCAGTATCATTTTCCGTGATTCCTAATTTTGGCTGAACTTTTTCTATTTAGTGACAACACTGGAGAGTTCTACTGCATAAAGATTACTTCTAGATGGTATCAATGCAAGAATATTTGAGTTATGAATTAATTAAACAGCAGATTTATGAAAGTCATTTACAAATAAAATATCTTAGATCCAAGACTGATAAAATTTTATGGTTGACTTTTATAGTCTGTAAGTATTCAGTATTCCTGGAATTTTTTGTTGTTCTGATAGACTAAGTCTAGGAAAGAATCCAATAATCCTACTGAATAAGGAAAATTGTAGAACACACTGAAATAGCACAGTAATAATAATCTTAGAAACTCAGAGTGGGAATGTACTTTCAAAATCATTTAGCAACTATCCTTCTAAGGGTACTACCCTACCAACCCATCAAAGTCATCTTCTAATCTTTGGTAGGCAAAGGGCTATCAAATTTTTTTTAGACAGCTTTAAAGTCTATCTCTTGAAAGCGTCTATCCACTGATGCTTATTTGATATCTTTGGCCATAAAGAAGTAATATAATTTATCTTTAACAGCAAAATCAGCAATTATCTGAAGTTAGATAATTCTACCACTTATTCATTTGTCCATTCATTCATTTATGCAGCAAATATTGAGTGAACAAATATATCATGAGTTCTGACTGGCACTGTACAAATACAAAAATAACAAGGTCATACGAGGTATCTGCCTACATGGAACAGGTGGAAGAAGAGAGAAATTTTACGAATAAATAGGTAGAAATTAATCTCAACACACAGTTGGGGACTGTAATAGAGTCCCTATTTGAAGTGGCTTCTGAAGGCTGGATGCACAGGGAAG
Organism: Geosciurus inauris; assembly: GCA_004024805.1. Lineage (NCBI taxonomy): Eukaryota > Metazoa > Chordata > Mammalia > Rodentia > Sciuridae > Geosciurus > Geosciurus inauris. Next base: position 77,763 of record PVHX01002508.1, read on the forward strand.
GCTGGAGGCAGGGAGTACCTGGGAGCCTCCTCCAGGCAGAAGGAGTAGCTGCTGCAGGGATCCTAAGGCAGAAATGAGTTCATCGGGCTAGAACACTAAGAAGGCCCATGTGGCTGGAGTGTAATGGGAGGGAATGGATGGCATGAGATGAGACTGGGAAGGCAAAGTGTTAAGGTAGAACTTGGAAAGCAAGGCTATAAGGTTGGATTTGATTCCAAGAGCAAAGAACATGAAAAAGCGAGGTGCTTTCACCTGTCTGGTGGGTGGAGACTGGATTAAAGGGAGGGTGGGAGTGGAAGCAGGGAAACCTGCTAAGAGTCCGTTATGGCCAAGTGAGGAGCAGGTGGTTTAGATGAGAAACGCGTGTGGAGGTGGTAACAATGAATGGACTCAAGACACGATTTGAAGGCAAGTCAACAGGCCCTGCTGAGGGACGGGAAGTCAACAGGAAGGCACAGGAGAATCAAAGGATAAGTATTACCCATTTTACTTATATTCTGCAAAGGGATTTCCTTCATATGATCCTGGTAAATCCTCTCAAAAATCACTGCAGCAGAGATGCTGAGATGTGGGGGATAAAACGACCTGCCCAAGCTTATAACAGCTTGTGACACAAGAATGTGACTCCAGGACTTCTGATTCAGACTCTTCCAAAATAGTAGCTTTTATTTTCATATTTTATGTTTCTTGTCAAAGGAAAAAACAAACAAAATAACTTTTGTTAATCATGCTGATTTATAATTGGCAGGTGGAAATACAGAGTGCAAATGGAGAGAAAGAAACCAGGATGACATAACTCACCCTTCCCACCTAGAGATGCCACAGTCATGGCTTCAAAGGAAAACACTAACTTCTTCCATTAATTAACGGATGAATCAAGTTTCAGTTTCTGTATCCTCTCTCCCTTCTGTACAATTTGTCTTTGAAGGTGTTCCATTTGGGAAACGTGTGACCTTTCCCCACCACGCTGCACTTAACTGAATGCTTTGCATCACAAGTTACCATGTCGGTCAGCATTTTACACTCACTGCCTTTCTGAAATACTTATCCCAGTTCCTTAAGGTCTGTTTTGTTGAAATCATTTTACAAAAATAAATCATATCAAAGTTTTTAAAAAATTATTTCTAAAACTTTGCTTGCGAAACTAAATATTTTTAACACCATGGCAACATGGTCAGAACTCTGGCTAATGTATCCAGTCTTGTACCAGAGTTAAGACTCAGGAAACTACTGCCATGAGCGAATGGGCTGCGGAGGAGGTAAGAGCTAATAAATTAGGCATGGTCAATAATCATTCAGCTCAGGTCATCTGGAGCTTCCTAAAAGGTGATAAATGAGCCTGACCTGCCCTAATGGACCAGCTCCCCCTTTCCCTTCCAGGACACACAGCCTGCATGAGGCGCACTGCAAACTTCATGGTGCAGGGGTGAGGTTAAGCACTTCCAGCACCTAAGGTACTTCCCTGGACACCATCTCCACCATCTTGCCTGGCCCTGCCAACACTTTAAGCTGGGCAGGGTAGAGAAGTATGATCATCCCCATTGTTTCAAGGGAGGTTCACAAAGGTTAAGCTGTTTGTCAAGGTTGCACAGCTCATCATGCAGCCAGTAAGTGGCAGAACTAAACTTTAAACTTAAATTTCCTAAATCCCAGTCCAGCACTATTTTCAACACACTGGCCTCTTCCACTGAAACTTAACTAAACTAACACTTAAAAAATACTTGGTTTATTGTTATTTTGAGTTTGATTTTTGTATATTTATCAAAGGCATGCACCCCCAAAGCTTAGAGAACAAATGCATATTCCATTAAATTTTTCTACTACACCAGGTCACACTTACTAAAAACAATTCATTTATCTGAAATTTCAATTTCACTGGGCCTCTAATATTTTATTTAATACATACGGCAATCCTAAGGATAAGAAACAGCATTACAGACCTCCTTGAAATTGTTTCCTTTGCTCTTGAAGATAATATCAACAGGAAATTTCCTATCTCAAATTCTGTTTTGGGCTCCACAGTACTGACTGACTTAGCCTGCCAATGGCATTTCAATAGAAAGGTGGACAGATACACTGATCCCTATGGAGGAGGAGACAAGGTGGCTGTAGGAGAGCTGAGAGTCAAGGGGGAGGGTGATGAGGCAAACACATTAAAGAACTGGGCAGGGAGAGAGAGAGGGGAATTCTTCCCATTTCCTAAGCTAACAGAAACTTGAATACCCATCAGCAGATTGACAGTACCAGTTATTAGCATTCCTCCTTACTTCTTGCAGTCAAGTCTTCCTTAGCTGCAATAACAGGAAGAGGGAAGGACAACACACACAACCTCAAATCAAAATGAAAACAAAACCTGTGAAGGGCAAGATCAAGTGGAAGATGACGCGTGGCCCTGTTTCTCCTAAGTAGGCCCCTGCCCTGCTGATACTGCTGGAGATACCAACTCTTCCTCAGGTAGCTTCCCTTCGCCATGTCATCTGCATTCAGAGTCTCCAACCCCGCCTCACATGGCTTCCCCTTTCAGTACCTCTTTAATACTATTTCAGCAATTTATTGACCCAGACACTTAACTTTTTTCTATGTTAAACAAGCTAAATGGCAAAGACGATTGTTTCTACCTTGTGGTTTTGAACAGATGAGGTTGTCCAATATGTAAACAGCTTAGTTAACTCAGTGAAAACTCAGTTAAAAACAACATACTAACTTTTTAAAAACCATGGCAAATCCTTAGTCCCGCCAATCTACCTGCCTATAATTGAGAGTTGACTATCATTTCAGTGTTTTGACCAAATTTTAATTGCCAAAATTACACACATATATTCAAATAATTACACTATTTCCACTATACCAGCCTTCACTGAGGACTGTGATAAACAGCAATTTAAATTAGGAGAGTTGTTTCATTGTTTAGTAAGCCTTTGGAAAAAGAGTGGAGTTAAATCAATGGATTCAATCTGTTATCTTCATGTAGAAGATGAATTGACTATAGTTTAGAAGAGCTACAAAAAAAGAAATCTTTCTTGAAGTTAGTTTCGTGTACAAACGTACACTTCCTGTAGGTAAGATTTTGAGATAGAAAGCTCAAGTACAAGTCTTGCACAAAACAAAGGTTCTTTTGGATGGCTGTGGGCTAATCTGGGTGCTCCATGAAATAAGGGCACAGGGATTTAAAATGACTCTAGATGTGACAAATCTAATTCAACATGAATTAGTCTAAAAATATTACCACTCTTCAAATTTTGAAGATTTTAACATCTGTTGAATGCCTGGCTGATACATTTCATTCAGCATCTCATTTTGGGAAGGCTTAAAAGAGCCTTTCGGATAAACATTTATAGAGTGATAACATAGCAAAAAAGTCAACAGAAGAGTCTTGCCTTTACATAACTGTGTAAATGTATTCCCAAATATTTCTAAATGGTACACAGGAAAGAACATGTTCAAATATATAGTCTTAAATATTTAGAGAAAAAGACATCATCAGAATTATCTTAAGATACACATGAACTTGCACATCGGCCAAAATTCTCAAACAAGTTTGTGAGTATCTTATACTGGGGATTAACTACTAATTGCATTTTCCCAATGTACATGTGATAACAGGGCTAATAATGTGTAGTTTTCAAGGAAAGATTTAGTAAATAGTTCATTAAGTATCTTGGCCTTAATGGAAGAGGATGTCAATGAAAGAGGATTGTTAATACTGACCATTTATTTGTATTCTTAGATAAGTTTTATAGAATGTGGCAACTTTCCCACACCTATCTAAAGAGTTTCTATCTAATTTTCCAATGAAAAAAAATAGAGCTTCCCTATTTTCATAGCCAGAATGGATTTTTCATAGTATCACAGGATCATGTCAAACCAATACGTATTTGAGGGAGATGATACCCCAATATTGATTTTGAATGCCATTAGTGTCGTTTATTTTGAATATGTCATTTACTCTATTTGTTTACAGGGATAACAAACTCAGCAAGGCTACCACTATTTGGCTCCTCAGTGTAGCCAAGATAGTCTTTAGAGCAACATTACTGAGCAAAGGCCACAGTTGTTCATCTCAGCCACTCTAATAAGGTCATCCAGTAATGACTATTTAACCAACAACTGTGTTCTTCACCTTAAGTTTGACAGAAATATCAGTATCCTTTCTTCTTATACTGCATTTTGCAGAATATATGGTCAATACTTTTTTTCAAGAAAGAAAACCAAAATTTGGGGGTGGGGGGCAGGGATTGAATTCAGGGGCACTTGGCCGCTGAGCCACATCCCCAGCCCTATTTTGTATTTTATTTAGAGACAGGGTTTTCACTGAGTTGTGTAGTGCCTTGCTTTTGCTGAGGCTGGCAATTTTCCTGCCTCATCCTCCCGAGCGGCTGGGGTTATAGGCTGAGCCACTGTGCCTGGCCGAAAAACCTCTATGCTTTATGTTAGGAAATGTTAAACAGGGTTAACCACTTAGTTTTTTTTTTGAACTGCAGAACTTTCCAGACTCATTTACAATGTGAACTGTGAATCCCTACCAAATTATTTTAGTACGTGGAAATTCCAACTTTGCCCACAGACTTCTTTTTGGAGAGCACCAATTCACATTTCATGTAATATTTGTGAGGGTCACTACTTGAGGAATCCTACGTCTGTGGTATCAGCAAGGCTGTGGGGGTGGGGGCTCTAGGTGGTCAGTATTAACTGGCACAGTCAGAAAGAAGGTGTATTAATTTCCTATTGCCATTATAACAAACCCAAGTGGCTTAAAACAACACAAATATATCTTCTAGTTCTGTATGTAAGAAGTCTGACACGTGTCTCACTAAGTAAAATCAAGGTGTTGACAGGGCTGTATGCAGAGCCTTCTGCAGGCTCCAGAGAGCATCTGTTGCTTGCCTTTTCCATTTCTACAGGCTTTCCACATTTCTTGGCTCATTGCCCACTTCCTCCATCTTCAAAGCCAGCAACACTGCATCCCTCTGATCATTCTTCTGTAGTTATATCTCTCCCTCTGATCACAGCCAGGGAAAGTCTTCAGCTTTTAAAAGCTCATTTTAAAGATTCATGTGATTAGATTAGATCCACTTGGCTAAGCCACAATAATCTCCCCATCTCTACACTGGCAAAGTCCCTTTTGCCATGTAAGGTAACATAATCACAGACTCTACGGATTTGGATGTGGACATCCCTGGGAGCCATTATTTTGCCTACCACATACAAGCTGGTAAGAATACCTTGAGTGAACGCAAATAAGGCCAGCAACCAAGGTTGAGTAAGAAAGAAACTACTGCTGTGGTTTGTGATTTCGCAATTATTCCTTAAAACAGCATAGTACCAGAGGAATCAAAATCACTGTCTGGTTAAGGGATGTAAAGTAAAGAAAAATGGAATATGTCCCCAGTCTCAAGGATCTGGTTCTGTCTTCACGATACAGAGAAGGAGCACAGTGCTTTGGAATTAGATGTCCACAAACATGGCCAGCTGGCCCCTTAACAGCAGGGCTAATTCTATAGCTTGCACATTTTCTGGTCTAAGGCACCTCAGCTTTATGGAAGTTTCTCTCACAAAGGAACTGTGCATTCATTCTTTCCTATGATGCAAGTGCCATATCTTCCCATTTTACAAGTGAGAAAATGAATATTTTTGTTTTTGTTTTCTTGGCACTAGAGATTCAATCTAGGGCCCTATGGATGCTACGCATGGGCTCTACCACTGAGCTATACCCCTGGACACAGCCCCAGAAAATGAACATTTTTTTATGGTTATGGTACTTAACAAGATCTTACTTTCATCAAATCAGTAAACAATACACATTTGATTCCAAAGCCTTGGCTCCTAATCCTACACAATACTGTTTATGCATTTGCTTCAAGACCCATCTATCTTGTACTTCTCCCTAGCTCCATCCTCAACCCAAAGTAAGTTCATTCCTGTATCCATCTTTTCTGAGAAGTCCACATATGTATTTCTAGGAATGTGCATGCCATTTAGCAACTCCCTGTCATTCTTCTCTTCATAGAACTTTATGCTTTAAATATACCTCTCTGTTCTCATTTCATTTCCAACATGTTATGAAGACTCTTAGGCCACAGGCAGGATAAGTCATGGTACTGAGTCATACCCAGTTTCAAAATGGACAGATCATCACTTGGCCAGGTGCTTGAGCACCATGATCTTTAGTTCCTTAAATTGTGAGAGGTCAAAAATAGTATCTGCTCCATAGGGTGGGTCATTGTGAGGATTAAGAGAGATGATATATGTAAAGCATCTGACAAATAATAGTCATACCAAAACTGTAGCTAATACTATTATCAATTCCCTACTTGCATGAAGATGCTATTAGAAGTTTGTCTCTCTGAAAGATGCTGATTGGCAATTTCTGTACCTCTCAGTGACACCTGTATGACCATCAACCATAAGTTAATTTACACCCTACTGTTCAGATGTGATTACTACTACTCAAAAAAAGTTTCTTCTAAAGGGTCATGGCTGCCTAAAGAACTAGGGCCTGATGCTTCTTGAAATTTGCTAATCACATCTGGTTTAGTTTTAAACATTTTCTGGGATTTTGCCAGCAGCTACGACATTTTAATGGCTACAATAAACCTCAAAGCCTCATCAAATCTTTGCTGTACGTGTGAAAATTATGTCCTCTTCAATTAAACATTCAATCTTGGTTCACACTAAGGCCTTATGGAAAAGGAGGTGAAACCTGAATGGAGATGTGAGATGAAACGGACCGCCAGGATTCTGGCCATCTTGCCAGATGGTATTTAGAAGAAAAAGAAATTCATTAGAGAACCCAGAGTCTGTATTTTCTTTAAATATTTACTGGGTACCTTTCATGTGTTAAAAACACTGGCATCTCTAAAGATTAGCAGGGCATTTTTGTTTAAATATTCAATGTGTGTGGGGTGGGGGAGTCGTTTACGCATTTACTTCTGTGGTACTTCATGTCTTTTGGAGAAGTCGCGTTCAAAGACGAAAAATAACTGAGACAATGTTCCGTTTTCCTTCTTCAGGGAGCTCCACCAGCCTCAGAAGCTCTTGTATTTCCTCAAAATTGGCTGAGGACAGTGTCAGTTGGGTACTGAGAGATCCAGAATAACACTTCAGAGTCTCCAAGATTAAATGGGGAGCAAGGGCCTTGGGGAAACCCTCTCTCCCCCTCATTCACACTTCTTACCCCCTTACTATTTATCATCAAACTCACAAGGATGTCATGGGGAGGCAGCCCCTGGAAGGAGAAGAGGAAAGATCAAACAGAGATCAGGTTTCTTCTCAGAAGTCTACAGGAGGGGTCAAGCCAAGGGTTTTATAAGGGACAAAGAGACAGGAGATGGGCATTCAGAACCTGACCATGGTGTAAACAATGGCTCTTCCTCATCACAGCTAACACTTGCTGCTTTCCTGAGGACTGGCCTGGGCCCTAATTCTGCCATCTTAGAGGGACAGAGAAAAACTTCTTCTTTTTTTCTTTTTTTACTATTTTTTTAGTTGTCGATGGACATTTATTTTATTTATTTATATGTGGTGCTGAGGATGGAACCCAGTGCCTCACATGTGCTAGGCAAGTGAGCTACTGCTCTAGCTCTGAAAAATAGAACTTCTATGTGACGGTCTACTCTGCTTTATTATGATACACATCAAGCTTCTTGTCTTAGGTAAGGATACAACTCTCAGTTCTTTAGATTTACAAAAAAGGACCACAAGTTCTTATATCATGTTCCTGAACAAAGTATGTTCATTTGGTTCAATTCACTCTCTAAGGCCACATCAACAGGAGAAAATAGAAATTTTTAAAAAAGCCCACACACTTTAAAAATAATTTACAAGGTAAAAATATTCACTTGTAACCACTATCCTTATTTAAGCAAGGTTTTATGCCCAAAGTAAAAATAAATGGCTCTCTCTGCCGCCGGGAGCAGATCTTTCCTACTCTGCTTCCATTTCCAAGCTGTTCTCAGCCTGAGACTTAGGTTTCGGAGCACTGTTTCACAATAAACATTTTTAAAATGTTTATTTTATGTCTTAGTGTAAAAATATTCCTAGTTGAAGCTCTCTATTTCCTCAAGCTCGCCTTCTGGCACACCAGGCCCCATTTCCACATTAACCTGCTCCCCGAGTCCTCCATGGAGTGCTTCAGGGGACTTACAGAGACTCCAAGGTGAGGGTTTATATTCCTGGACAAGGAGATATCTTCACAGGGAAAACATAAGACTCTAGAAATGCCAAAGGAAAATTCCTATCCACGTGAGACCTACTTTCACCTTTTAAAAAAGCCAAGAAGGAGCTTTAAGCATTTTGTTTAAATAATTAGAAATATAAATTAAAGTAGAATGGTTACTGTGAGTCTTATTAGACTCGTACATAATCCAAATATACAGAGACCTGTGTGTGTGTGAATGCATGTGCAAGAGATAGATGCAGATGTTTTAAGCAGGAAAGCAGCTAGCTAAGAAAATGCGTGGGTTCTAATTGGATAGATCTGATTAGAGTTCAGTACATCTGCTTCTTATTGATTGTGTGAACAAAACGTATTTAAGCCTAATTTTTCTCATCTGCAAAACTGACTTAGTTCCTATTTATAAGGATTTACAAGAATTATGTGAGAAAAGAGGAAGTTTCCAATACATGGTTGGTGCTATCACTATTATTAAAGTTGTAACTACTCAATGTTAGAAAATGTAGATATGATGAGATGTAGACATAATAAGAGATGATCAACATTAATATGAAAGAAAGATATATAAATATAGTCCCTCCAAACAATGAACAGAAATGGGAAGTTCCATGAAGGCAGCAGTGGATCATAACTGAACTCTGTACCAATTCCACCCTGTGAGCAAGATATATATAATTCTCTTGAGGCATTTTTTAAAGCAATATTAGCTGCTATCATAACAGAACAGTTCCAATTACCTTCTAGTTGCCTCTTCAGTTTTCTCAAATCTTTTATGAGGTCTTCAAACTTGACTTGGGAGGCCAGAAAGAAATCCTGTGGTTCAGGCAGGGGGAAAACACTCTTTTCAGTTCCGGCTTCCTAAAAGATAATGGTAAACAAAAGGACATTCTACTTCCTGATCATCACCTTCCAACTGAAATTCTAAAGCACTGGTGGGGGGGGGGGGAGCATTTTAAATTGCGTATTTAAATAAGAATCATTGGAACGCTCTACTATTCCTGTATTTGGACTTGCTATGTTGAAGCACTTTCACATCGTACAATGTCTTTTTGGTCTTACTGGCACTAAGGTCAGCTGTGGCCATGTCATGTGCAACATTCTATTTTGCCTTATGAGTCAAAGAGAAATTGCCAGTTATATCTTGATCTTGGAAACTCTATTCCCATGGAAAAAGGCACAGGGGGAATGTATGAAGGAAGTTATATTTAAAGTCCCTGTTACCCACTCTAGTGATTAGGTAGCCCACACTTGGGTACGCCAATGGGTTGAACTGGGTAAGAAGGGCTATTTACCTACCCTTTGCTTTTACCTACCTTTCTTTTCAGCTTGAAGTTCTGGTGTGTGCATGATCAAATTTTGTGTGTATGTATAAAGCTTTTCCAAATATCTGGTTTTCTTAGGAGATATTTACTGAGGGTATGTTGGGTATGGTTTTTAACAAACTCCACAGCTATACATGATAGAGAATCCTAGCTGAGAAACATCTTAAGGAACAAAATTTTCAGGCACCCTGAAACAAGCTGAGCTTCAAATATCTCTTCCAACCTAGCTTGCCTTCTCCCTGAGTTGTTTAATATAAGCTTTGTATCTTGCATATCTTAGGCAGCCTTCAGTTATTCCTGTCTCTACACACACTACTTTGCCAGTTTTCCTTCACATTCCATCTTCTCTACTGCCATTAGGACTAATTCCAAACTTTAAAACTGCTTTACAAGGCACTTTATGATCTGGCTTCTGTCTACATCTTCAGCCTTACTTCTGCCATCCCCCATCTCCAACTCCCTGTTCCAAATCTCCATGAACAGTAGAAAGGCCACAGTCTCTTGCCTCCAGGCCTTTGTCTATAAAACTGTCCCTTTCCAGCCCTTCCCTGGAGACTCCCCATATCACCTTCTTCATATTCATCCTTCAAGTCTCAAAACAAACATAACTTTCTCAAAAACTTCCCCAAACTCCCAGCATTTGGATGTTTCTCTCCTGTATTTCAAGAGGCCCTGAAACTACATTATCATATATTAATTACTCTGGTAATTAAAAAATTGTAGTGTTAGCTTGCATATCATCCCTAATAGATGACAGACACCTCCACAGCAGGAACTGGGTCTTATTCTTGGGGTCTGGTTTATCAATACCGAATTGGTAGGTGCTGTTATAGACAGTCAATAAAATGTTGTTTTGGAAACACTGTACCTTTAGCAGGAAACCCCTAATTTATCACCATATTTTCTTCTGGTTTTGAGAATACCCTGGACTCTTCCCTTCCCTTTAAGGCCTTGAGCTTCATTTGGGAATCTAGGAGATGGTGGCTTTCCTCATTTTATCTGAACATAATATATATTTTTTCATCTCTCTATGCTTATTTTTAGTACTTTAAACAGTGGAGGCAGCACCCTGGTCTGAGCGCCAAGATAGAACAACATCTAAGATGCTGATCACAAAAGCCCACTGGTAATCTACACTGGAAAAACTAGGCCATAATATCTCTTTCTCTTTTTCAAACTTGTTATCAGACAAGTTTCATTACTTTTTAAGCGAGAAAAAAGAGAAAATGCTGCTAAGAAATCAGGTTGGTAGCAGCTCTTGTGAAAGTTGCTCAATTAGAGTTGAAAAGACATGACTTCCATGGGTTTCTTGAAATTCCACAGACCTAGACTTGGACTTAACACCAGGCATGAGAAGCAGGAAGCATGGAGCAGGAGCCACCTTTCCTCAGCTAATTGCTCATCACCACTAACCACAAACATCATCACTCATGCTCCTCGCGGGAAAGGATGGCTTCATAAATCATCATTCCACACTCTCATTGAGTGAAATGTATTTTGCACGGTGAAAGCCAGGAGAGCACCACACAAATGCAGACTTCATATTTTTCTTTGACTGAGCCCATCGCACACTGACAACTTTCCTCATTATAAGATTTCCCTCCATGAACTCAGTTCCGTGGGGTTCTGCTCTCTTCACGACAGTCGTATTTAATGGGCCAATTTTGGCTTTCTACACCATGCATTAGAATTGGTAGAGGCAGACACTACCAAGCAAATCTGCCAACCTAGCATTAGAAATTTTACCTCCTTAAGAGTCTTCAGGACAGTTCTTCTGCCACATTGGTACCCTCTTTCACAGCTTAAGGTATGTACATATGTGACTGTTGTTTCTAAATTTCCTGAAGCTCGACAGATCTTCTCTACTCCAGAAATCAGCTTTCATCTCCTCACACCTAGTTCTTTATAGAGACCATTTGTTATACTCCTGCAGATATCTACAATATATCAAACTCAGCAAGAGTTTATTGGACCCTTATATCATAGACACTAAAAAAGCACCAACAATGAATTGTGGATCTCAGGGAGCGATACTAGGATGACAGTAAGAGCTTTTACATATGTATAGATAAAGCAGATACGTTATTATGAAAGATTCAAATAAATTTCTCCAGGCTTCTCAAATGAGGGCTTCAGTCTTTCTTCAAAGGTCAAGATGTGAACAAAAATGTCATGGAAGAAGGAGCAGGTAGGATCGAACTAAATCACTTTTGATAATATACTTTCCCTTTTATAAAGGTGATAAAATATATGTTATGTTTAGTCATTGAAATATGATATGAACTATGATATGTTTAGTCATTGAAAAAAATAAGTAAAAAACATTCTTAGAATCCTAACATAAAAAGATTAAAAATTAATATATATCTTTCAGATTCTTTCCTGTTTGCATATATTTATTTTTATATACTTGAAATTACACTATATATATATTATTTTCAAATGCATGCAATTTAAAAGCAGATCAAGAATACTTTTGAGTGCCACCAAGACTCCCCATATCTTCTTGTTCATATTCATCCTTCAAGTCTCAAAACAAACATAACTCCCTCAAAGACTTCCCTAAACTCCCAGCATTTAGATGTTTCTCTTCTGTACTTCAAGAGGCCCTGAAACTACATTATCAAGTTTTCCTCTACACACTTCGATGGAAGCATGTTATTTCATTGTGTAACTCTAGCACAATTTATTTGACCTTAGTCTTTGCCATTAGACATCTACTAAAATTTTTCCAGTACTTTGTCATAACAAATCATTTACTATAAGCAGAATAGTAACACAAATCCATACTTGATTTCCTTAGGATACAAATTCCTAGAAAAATTATGCCTATTTCTAGGAATTTTGATATAGTGAGATCAAAACTCTGCTAGCTCATTGCATATCTGTGCAGCATGACAAGAACATGGCAACTTCATGAAGATTTTTGTAAAGACCCTGTTTAGAGGATATATAGTTTAGTGAGTCAAGGGCAGGCAAGATGTGAGTCCCATTTGACCTAGAAACCTTAACAGAGAATAACCTGATCAACTACAGGTGCCAGTCCTGGGAAAGGTTTGATTCACACTGCCCTTCTTTATCCAGTTGGCAATTTATATCTTCTGTTTGTCTTTCGTAAATTATCTGCTGGGTCTCCTGCCATATTTTTATGAGAAGGGATAAGTTATCATTTTCTTGTTGATTCTAAATAGTATCAATTATGTGGCAAATATTTTCCTCAGTATGTTATTTAGAAGTTGGCTTCAAGTCATTTTTTTAAAAATATTTTTGTAATTGTTGATGGGTCTTTATTTTATTATTTATATGTGGTGCTGAGGATTGAACCCAGTGCTTCATGCATGGTAGGCAAGCGCTCTACCACTGAGCTACCACCCCAGCCCTTCAAGTCATTTTTGAGATAAGATTTTTTCCATTATAAATTTTTTTTTACTTCAATGCATTTGAAATTATCATTCTTACTTCCTATGGTTTCTGCTTTAGCTTGAATGCTTTAAAAGGACTTTTTACCCCAAGATCAGAAAACTATTTACCTATTACTTATCTTTTGTGGTTTCATTCTTTATTTTTACATCTAGGTCTTGTTCTTTAAATTTTATTTTGGTCTCTGGTATATGGGAGAGGAGAAAACTGAATTTCTTCCTCTTCCCAATTACTTGAAATTACTCATTTGTCTCATACTTAGCACATTTATTAGGTCCATTTCTGAGATTTCCTTTCTGTTTCAAGTTTTTGATCTATTATTCTAACATTCCACATTTTCATTTTTACCTTATACTTAGAAATATGAAATAATTCTTTATTCTTCCTTAAGCCTAATCAAGTTTTGTCCAATTATTCTCACATACAATATTTAAAATCATTTTGTCAGTTTCTAAGATTGGTTAAAATTTTAACTAGTATTTCCAGTAGAAAGTACATGTCACTCTTTTTTTTTTATTGTAGTAAAAAACCACATACCACAGACCTATTATCTTTTTTAATTTTTTTAAACTGTTGATGAATAATTTTATTCATTTATTATTTATATGTGGTGCTGAGGATCAAACCCAGTGCCTCACACATGCTAGGCAAGCGCTCTACCACTGAGCTACAGCCCCAGCCCCAGACCTATTATCTTAATAAGTTGCTACATGTATAATATTGTTGTGCGAGGTATAATGGCATGTACTTGTAATCCCAGAGACTTGGGAGACAGAGGCAGGAGGATAATGTAGCTCAATGGTGGAGTGCTGGTCTAGCATACATAAAGCCCTGGCCTAGGCTCAATGGCCAGTACAGGAAAATTAAAGGGGGTGCGGTGGGGGTGGGATATTGTTATATAGCTGATCTCCAGAACTTTTTCATCTTACACAACTAAGACTTGTACATTGATTGAATTCCAACTCCCCCTTTTTTTTGTCTTCCCCCACTTCCTAGCAAGCACCATTTTAATTTCTATTTCTATGAGCCTGAAGTACTTTACATACTTATATCAATGGACCATGTAATATTTGTGTTTCTGTGACTGGATTACTTTCCACTTAGCATGATGTTCTTGAGGTCGATCCTTGTTGTAGCATATGACAGGATTTCTTTCTTTTTTGCAGTTGAACAATGGTACTATGGTATATGCCATGGTTGCTTTATTCATTCATCTGTTAATGGACACTTAGGTTGTTTCCAGATCTTGGCTTATTGTTAATAATGCTGCAGTGACCTTGAGAGTGCATATATCTCTTCAAGATCCTGGTTTAAATTATTTTTCATAAATACCAAGAAGGAGGATTGCTGGACCATATGGTAGTTCTATTTTTAATGTTTTGAGGAATCTCTCTACTGTTTTCCAAAGTGCCTAAACCAATTTACATTCCCACCAACAGTGTTCGTGTTCTAATATCTCCTCATTCTTGACAACACATGTTGAGAGAGAGAGAGAGAGAGAAAGAGAGTGTGTGTGTGTGTGTGTGTGTGTGTGTGTGTGTTTTAATAGTGGCCATCCTAACAGGTATAAGGGGATATCTGTGGTTTTGATTTGCACTTCTCTCTTGATTAATGATGTTGAGCATCTTTCCATATACCCATTGGATATTTGTGTATCTTTTTATTTTTTGCTTCTTTTTATGATTCTCAGTAAAAGTATATCAATTTCTTCCCAAGGGTCTATATTTTTCTGGGTAAATCTATCATACATATATTAATCATGCCACCGAATATTTTCTCCCAAAGTATCTTTAGATTTATTTCTAAAAGGGAGAAAAGGGAAATTTTATAAAAAGGCTTGAGTTAGGGAGAGCATTAGAAATGAAAACACATTAGTAAGCAAGCCTGGGTTGTGTTTGGAAAACATCAGGTCTTGGATGATCCAAACATCAGGGTTGGATCACAGAATAAATGAAGAGCAATAAAAATGTGGTTGTAAAAGATCAGAATTAAATTGGGTGAAGTCTTCATTTACTTGAAAATGGGGAAGCCATTTCTATTTTGAGCAAGTGAGTGGCATCAGAGCCACAGGTAAGGAGACTGCGGGATGGGATGCCTAGCCCGACACTACCTGGAGGTAGGGTGAAGAGCTGGGGAGCACTGGAATTTTCCAGGTAGGCTAACTGAAAGCCTTGGAGAGCTGAGAGAAGTAGGAAGGAAAAATATGGAAAGAAGTTAGAGATATCTTACTTGAAGGACAAAGAACCAAATAGGAGCACATGGCTCCATGCCTGAATGACCCAAAATCATGATATCCTTGATAGAAATAGGGAAGGAGTTTAGAGAGGGTAGAACGATCAGTCTGATTAGACACACTGAGAACTCATTTGGGGTGGAAGTGGTAACAGTAATCATTAAAGAGCTCAGCGTGAAATGTAGGCCCTCTGAGAACAAGGCCCTGGGATCTTTGTTTTTCTTTCCTCATGCCTAGGAATACAGCTTGCATGGCTAGTTGCACAGGAGTCCTGACAACATTTTCCTCTGAGACTTTCTCAGTTCATATTGATTGATGTATTTCTCAACAACTTAGTAACAGTCCCTCTTTCTTCTCAGAGTTAGGACTCCTTGTTTTTGGTTTAAGGAAAAGGAATGAGACAGAAAACTGTGCTCAGGTAGATTCTCACAGATGTGTTTGTTTATTTCTAATTGCAAACATGACCCAAAGAGAAAGAATGGGTTTTTTTTTTTTTCAACTTCTATGTCAATTTGTTCCCAGATGCATTACTGGTAAAATACTGGGCTTTCTTTTACTGTATTTTAATTCCTAAATTTTGTTCTATATTGCAGAATCCAGTTTTAAAACTACGATCCAGTTACTGAATGGATCTGGAGTTCACAGAGAATCTTGGAATCTGGTCAGAAGGCACTAAGGTATCTGGGGGTCTTTCTGAATTGCATTATACCGTGGGTTGAGAATTGGTAGGTTTGGGCTCTAGAATAACGCTTCTCTTGGCTTAGTGTTCTCATCTGTAAACCAAGGACTCTGGAGAGCTCCCAGATTCTATATTGGACTTGAAATCTATCCATCTATTTATCCATCATCCAGAACAATTCTGAGTGCCAAAAATGTGTAAAAGTTGAAACCCCACTAGTGCAGCTTCCCACATAATGCCTTTTCTTACCTGATCATAGTAACGGAGGTAATACTTCACAACATAGTCCACCAGATTAATTCCATTATCCTAGGTTTGAAAGAGAAACTCCAATGACAATCATTCACAGGACATCTGCCATGTTATCTAGTCAAGAGCAGAAATACCTCTATTTTTGAGACCTGGTCCTAATTCTATTTGAGCTGGGCAAGATTTTCCTCCCTCTTGGTCTTATTCAGTTTTTAAATGCCAGATATACAAAGAAATGACACTATATTGTCTTTCGTGAAAAAAATGAAACAGATCCCCTATAAGACCTCTGAGACAATGGCTAAAACAAACAAATAAACAAAAAAATCCTTGCACATTATTTTCTGGCATAAAGGCAAGACAGAAGGGGGTAGGGAGTGCTAAAGGGAACTATGGACTAGAACAGAAAACCATCCCTCCCTTCCCACCTTTCAAAAACTGTGTGTTCTTAATGGCGTGAAAAACAATCAGGGCCAGCTTGAAAGGAAAGCCATGCCACTTTATGACCCTGGGAGGCCAGGGCGAGCGGGCCCTCCCACAAGGCAGCCTTTGTGTCTTGTTCACAGGGGTCTAATTCTAATTTGCCTGTGCATTTCCCCTCCTTCCACCCCTCTACCCTCCCCTGGGACTCCTAGATATGGGCTAGTTGTTTCTAAAGAGGTTGCTCTGCAGGGGTGTGGAGCCAAATGATAATCAGGCGCAGGGAGTTTGACAGTAGACCCCAGCCCAATTGTTGTCGGCAAAAGAATAATTTAAATGCTCAGCTCAATTGGTGATTGAACATGCTAGGGCTCTGCCACTCAAGAATGAGTAAATTACAAGGAGCCAACACTAAGTTCAAACAGACTCCAGCCTTGGCATTAGGGATAATTCTGTGTGCTTTTTCTCTCTAGTTACATAGTTACATTAGGCATTTAGTACCTTATCATGTATGCTAGAGAAAAAAAAAATGATTAGGGATTGTACCATTGAAAAATAGGTCTAATAAGCAAAACCTGCATTTATTCCAAAGTCAAAAGCAAGCAGTGAGAGAGAAAAACAAAACAAAACAAAACAAAACAAAAAAACCCCCAATGCTCTCAAATAAATGATTATTGTTGGGGGGAGTATAGGGACAAAAAGAATGATCTGGAATATTTTTTAAAAAATTAAATTAAAGGCATAAAAGGAAAATGACGGCAGATCATAGGAACTCATTATGAAAAAATGAATAAATACCCGACTTTTGACGTCCTTGAGTTTGGGCAGAATTTCCAAGCTATATCCATCTGCTTGTCCCCGAGTCCTATTTCCTCCATTCATGTAATTTCCAAACGCCAGAATAAGAGCTAAGATGTCCTTTACACTCTTCATGTGCAGCAAACCCTGCAATGTCAAATACCAATTATTATGGTGTGAACCCCTAACATACACATGTTCATTCAATGAACATTTACTAGGTACCCAATAGGCTGTTTGGTGGCTTGTTACCTGCAGGGTTAACATGAAGTAAAAAATATACTTTACTAAGGCACAAGTAAGTATCTTTGAAAGCATTAACAGCCATCATTTTCTACTCAACAAAATTATAAACAGTTCCTCTTTGAATACTAAGAATTAAATTTTGGTATCCATATTTCCATTTGAGCCAGTTTTGTTTTTAATACTTACCTTAAAGTATTTAATGACTGATAAAAGGGAGCTGAGGTAGTTAGGTTTAACCTATGATGACTTCTGAGCAGGAAAGAAGTTTAGTATCTTTTCAGGGTCTGGTTTGGGTGTATGGATCATTAAATGTGTAGTAGCAAGTGTGGGTATAATCCTCAAAGGTAAACTATAATAACACGTTTTAAGGCCATAAGTTATGTTTATTAAGATTTAAAATGTATGTTTATTAAGTGTTTGTTGTATGTCTATTAACTTTATAATTTCAAGCTGCTTAGAATTTTCTTCAGCTCCCTATTTCATTTGTTTTCACCCTATTATTATTATTTTGTTTTGAATGTACATTTTCAAATGGCAACTTTATAGTCTTATATGGCTTCATTTTCTTTTATTTTAGGGTGAAGAAAGAAGGCAAAATTTAGCTGTAGGCAGATTTCTGTTCCTGTCTTCTGGGTGTGATCGGTGGGTATATGCCCTTCTTGAGTACTATTTATACTTTGTTTATTGATCTGTTCTATTTTAGAAGGAAAGACATTATGCCTCCAGATGAACACTAAGTCCTACTGCCTCTGTGAGGGGAATCCCATGTCCTTAAGAACATGGGCCAGGGCTGGGATTGTAGCTCAGCGGTAGAGCGCTTGCCTTGCATGTGTGAGGCCCTGGGTTCAATCCTCAGCAACACATACAAAGCAATAAAATAAAGACCTTTGTGTCCATCTACAACTAAAAAAAAAAATTTTTTTAATTAAAAAAAATTAAAAAAAAAAAACCATGGACTACTGTGTCTGAAAGCCAAGAATTAGAATATCATGTTACAACCTACACCAGTGTGGTGAAGTCAACAGAAATCTATTTGCCAATTGCTTATTATCACAGTCAGTTATTTCACTTGTCAAATCTCTAGAATCATTTTATTTTGCTCTGTAACCACATTTTAGATGATCAAGTGCATGGGTCTATAAAATTCTCTTTCATACTCTGGAAAGAATAGGAAATAAACCATTCTGCTTTGATTAATTTTTAATGGTCAGTTTGTACAAGGCAAGACATTTAGAAATTTTTAGAAGAAATCTGTAAAAGCGTCATTTCCTCCACCTCCTTCTCTTCTCCAGCCTGTACCTCCTTTTCACTCCTTCTTCCACTCATAGGAGCACACATATATTTGAACAGGATAACTGTCACATTTGCCCCTCCAAAAGCACATAAAGTCCAAAAGGGTTTCTACAAGGCATTAGCTTCATTCTCTCCCACTCCCCATTTCCTCCTTCATTCCCTGAAAGAGTAAGTTTGGCTTTCTTTTGAATTGCACAGCAGACGTACCTTAGAAGCTCTTGTGACAATCTCTACCTTTCGGTGCAAGGAGGTGATGCTCTCAGAAAAAACAGATCTGAAGATTATGCACTGTGCACGTTCAGCAAAATTGGGGATCTGGGCTAACTCATGTAAAAATCTGTAAAAATAAAAATGAATCATTTTGCTTTATATGTGGTCACAAGGAAAATAAAAAGAGCTGATCAAGATATACCATGAGAATATTCCTTATTTGACAGTTTCAATGTAGCAATTTAAAAAGGTATCAGATAGGTCAACTCAAGAATTTCCAAGGGTATGTGTTCTATTGTTGATGATGGGGCCACAGTCTTAAGGGTTTCTATAATAGTAAATAAATGTAAGGCATACAAATTACTTTAGAAACAGAAAGTTATGCAAGTGTACTTAATGAGTTATCTATATCCTGCTACCAGAACTAAATTAAATCCAAATGGAAAGCCCTAGTCATTAGTTCTTAAAAAAAAAATTATACAATAAACTTCTTTGTAATGCAGTGCAGCATTCTCTAAAGGTCTAAGAAAAGAGAAGACCAGACAAATATCTACAAGTTAAATGATAAAAAAGTTCTCATATTAAAGTGAGATTGCTACTATTTTTGCTCAATTACATAAGTCTATAATTACCTAATTCTCCATATGTGTTTACTTTTCATATCAATTTACCCACAAAGACAGAGTTCATAGCTCAGTAGTTAGAACAAAGCAGACACTCATTAAGTAGACAATTTTAAGTTTCTTTAAAAATATGGCAAGACTTCTTAAAAGCTAAAGGTAAGTACTGACCTACACACAGTAACTCACTGTCTGAGCAGCTGGGCACTGGTGTCCTGTGCAAAATTAAGTTGGAAAAGCTACATACTCTCCAGGCCAACCACCAGAGGAAAAGGTATAAACTAAAAAGGGTGGAAACAGCTGGATATGAATTCAGAAAGGGAGAGAATCCACTAACTGCCATTAATTTCATTTTGGAATTGAAACGATGACTGATATTTCTGAAAGTCTTGGTCAACTCATAACATCATTACCTTGAAATTTTGCAATCTCTCACCAAGAATGGTTTTACAGAGGAGCAAAGTTGGAGCCTCCCTCTTTCTATATCCCAAAAAGTTTTCTTGGCTTATACTCTGTACCTTCTATACCTATTCAGAAATTTGGATTTTAATAAATTTCTAATTATCAGGTCATGATCTGTCTTCCTCCTTTCTTAAATGGAAGGAAGACTCAGAAAAGAAAACACACCTTTGTTTTTAAGTCCTAAAACTGATTATTAAGAAAATCAAATGATATAATATAAAAGTAGAAACTCATAAGAATTCTGGATTGGGACAAGATGTAAAAACTATACTGTGCGTGAACTATTTCTTCATAAATATAGTGTTGCATTAAACAAATGATTCATTTATCATGAATTATTTGCCATCAAGGCTATCATCAATATTCACAAATATATTAGAAATAAAAATTTCATAGGATAGCAGCATTTGGTCCTGTGATGAGTCTTAGGGAAATTTATTTAGATATTAAAAGTTTCTCTCTGAAGAAACTTTCCTTCATTTCTACCAGACCCCCCTCTCTTCACCACCGCCCAATGTGACCACGACACATCATTTCCCAAACAGGACCCAGAAGATCCTCAGAATATGCACATGTCATACTTAAAATGAACACAGCAGTGCAGTAGTTACAGAGACCACATGAGAGAACACCACAGCTCACCCAAAAGGATAGAGATGAAAAGCAGGCAATGACTTATTAACCAGCTCATAGAGAAACTTCAGGACAAATAAAAGACAAGAGATCATAGGCTCATTAACTTACATTACTTAAGAAAGAGAAAAATAGAATTTAGAGCATCTCTAGGACTAAACCTGACTGGGATTAGGGCTTGAACTGTGAAGGCTCTCAAAGAATCCTAAAGTTCTATTCTTTTCTACATGGTGAAGAGTCTAGAATGTATACACAAAAATTGGAGGTGGGGAGGAAGTTGAGGGATTTGACATTAGTTTTGGCTAGAACCTTATCACTGAAAATAAGACTAGAGCATCAGCCCCTGAGAACAGTCAGCCAGTCCTTCAAGCATGCGTGACAGAATTTACAATGTGTTAGGCACCATGCTAAGACCTGGGAACAGGATTTAACTTACACACAATTCCTTCTTGACACCCTGAGAAGTAAAGCAATGATTACTGAGGAGTGTGTCAAGTGCTCTGGGTGATGGGAAGCCATTGTGGAGCACTGATGTCAGTCAGAGCCCTGGAGGGTATTGTTGGCTGAGTTTCCTGGAACCCTGTGATGCTTGTGCGTGTGTGAGGAGCTGTCAGGGAGAGCCAAGACAGGACGGACATGTTCTGTGGGGAGATGAAGAAAAGTCAGATGCTAACATCTGACTTTTATATTCTAAAATAACTTAATTTTTTTATGAATGAATGAAGGGTATTAAACAGAGAAGTGATACTTCTAGATTTTGTTTTAGATAAATACCATGGCAGTAGTCCAGCAGAGTGGAGATGACAGCAGATTGGAAGCCAGGAGACCTATGACACCACTGCTATAATCTTCCAAGAGGGAAGATAAGATATCCTGCGGTGAATGGAGAGGGGTAAAAGATGGGGCAGTTACTAGGCAATAAGACCCGAAGTAACTAACATCCCAAGGGATGTTGACAAGTGTCAGGGATGACTTGTGAGCTTGGGGTTTGACACATTTGGTAGAATGGGAAGACACTGGATGCCACAGAAGAAAATTTAGAAAAAAATAATGACTTTATGTCATTTTCTGTCCAAAAATAGCCATGTAAAGTCTTGAGGGAAAGCATCAGAACTCCTTTCCCATTTATCTGGCAAAATACCAGAAGAATAGGCTATTGAAAGCAATGATCTGATACATATCTTGTATCCCCAACTGTGTTTTACACTGTACCCACAGGTGCAGGGATAATAAGCCTTTTATGTATCCCCAAGCATAGCCTATACCTTGAACAATGGGCCTTGGGACTTACAAATATTCATAGACTGATTTACTTTTGAGATAGTCTAACTTTGTATTTAAGTTCCATAAAAGAGAAGCCTGAAGAAGCCACAAAAGCAGGCTTAGTTTTGCAGGAAGGACTGCAACTTCAGTCTATATATGTAAGAAAAGCTCTATACCTCATGCTGTGTGGGTTATACATCCACCACAGCAACTCAGCTGGCAGGTGAAATGATGCTGTGTGGCCCTTTATTTTCAAGAAGCTAATGTGGTTTATCAACATTCCCTAAATCTCTGAATGGTATTATCTGAGGTTGCCTGTGCACACAGGGATATATACACAGTGAGATTTTCATGCTATAGCCTGTGTCCTTCTAGGGAGGAGAATGCTAACAGATCCTAGTTTGCAGAGGTCCAAGATAGCTGTGGACCCCAGTGGAGCATCCCAACAGAGGTAAATGGCATCCTCATTCAAGGTCATGGTAGGTGCATCAGGCCTAGCCAATCCCAGGGGAGACTTGCCTCAGTGCCACCATCTCAGAGGAGAATACAAAGGGATTCAAGGGCCATCCCTAGAGGGAGTGGCTCTCAAATAGCCAGGTCCCACGCAGACACCTCTGTGTGAAATGACTTTCCAAATCTGGCACTTAAGTGTAGGGGAGTTGATGAGGTGAGTGATGAGACTAGCCCTGTCGTGCTATGATTTATAGGACTGGGCACCACAGTGTCCTCAGGAAACTGTAACGCTAACTATAAATGATTCATATTTTCCAGTATGTAAAACGTGCTTATAGTCTACTCTCTCGGAGTTAATGGCAACTAAGTTGCCAGAGAATCAGACTGTGGCATAAATGAAACTAATGCTGGACTGTGCAGGAGGTCCAAAGCAAAGGCTAAATTCACTCAGGTCCCAGGGCCCCCACTTCTCCATGCCTCACCCTCTACCACCTGAGCCCATGCACATTTCTTCACCAACACAACCTGATGGTCCTCTCTGTTGTCAGTAATAGATGTGAGTGTTCAGAAAGTTAGCACAATAACCATTTGCAGACTTTAAAATTGTTTTTCTAGCTGGGTGCAGTGGTTCATGCCTGTAATTCCATCCTCCAGGAGGATGATAAGTTTGAGGCTAGCCTCAGCAGCTAAGCAAGACCTTGTCTTAAAATAAAAATAAAATTTTTAAAAAGGGGGGGTTGTGGGTATGTTTCAATGATAAAGGGCCCCTGGTTTCAATCCCCAGTGCTATAAATAAATAAAATAAAAAATAAATAAATAAAAAAGTATTGCTCTTCTACTTAGATCATTGGTAGAAAAAACAGGAATAATTAGTTGTTTGCTAATTACCTGCCACCATTGTTCTACATCCTGGCAATTAGTCTTGAGAAGTAAAGCAAGGAAGAAGCACAAAAGGAAAAGGGAAGTGCTCCTGTGGCACGAACACAAAGCCTCTCCTCACTTGCTCATGTCACCTGTCACTATGCCCATAGCTTGAGCAGATTTTGCTGAGTGGATGAGGGGTCAGCAAATTACAGACCATGGGCCAAAGCCAACCTGCCATGTATTTTGCTATGGCTCATGAACTAAGAATAGTTTTCAACTTTTTAAATGGTGGAAAAGAGAATCAAAAGAAGCATAATATTTTATGGCACATAAAAGTAATATGAAATTCAAATTTCAGTATTCCTAATGTTATGGTTTAGATATCAGGTATCCCCCCCTAAAGTTCATGTGTGAAGCAATGCAAAAAAGTTTAGAGATGATTGGGTTTAAAAGTTTTAACCTAATCAGTGCATTAATCCCCTGATAGGGACTAACGGGGTGGTAACTATAGGCAGGAAGAGTGTGGCTGGAGGAGGTGGTTCTCTCGGGACATGCCTTTGGGGCTTATATTTTGTCCTTGCTGAGCAGAGCTCTCTCCGCTTGTAGCCACATCCTGACCTACTTTCTTCTACCACACCCTTCCACCATGATATTTTGCCTCACCTTGAGCCCTGAGGAATGGAGTCAGTCATCTATGGATTGAGACCTCTGAAACTGTGAGCCACAAAATGAACTTTTCCTTCTCTAAAATTGTTCTTGTCATGTCCTTTGGTCACAGCAGTGAAAAAATTGACTAAAATACCTAAGTAAAATTTTTTTGTGGGGGTGCACAGCCATGTCCATCTACATATGTATTGTCTATATGTGTTGCTTCTATACTACAATAGCTGACTTGAATAGTTGTGACAGCTTCCTTGATCCATGAAGCCTAAAATACTTACTACCTGGTCCATCACTGGAAAGTTTGCCAACTCCAGGCTTAGAGCTGAGTTTCACTACACAACTTGGCATAAACAACCCTACTCAAACTGTTGATAAGTCCTACTGTTCCTTACCACCCCTCCATTGCCATTATTAGTCACTTCACTTTCAGTCATTAACACCTTAACGGAAATTCATTTATGGTATGAGGAAACATGACTTGGGAATGAGCTGCAGAATCAGCTGGGTTGGGAGCTGGTGAGTAGCGTGGCTTTGGTCAGTGGAGCAGAAGGGCAGTGGAATCCCATTTGAACCAATTGGCAGTATTTTTAGGCTTTGTGAACTAGCTTTAGGGGAGCGGGTATTGTCAAAAACTCCATGTGAGAGGAACTCATTCAAGGTTCCTAAAATATCGGGAAAGTTGTCAGTATCTGAACAAACGTAAGCATCTCTCCCTACCCACATCCCTACATGTTAGAGATGTTTTTCTGGGTCTGAATGTCCAGGTATCCACTGGGAATGGGACATACTAGAGGACCCAAGGACAGGGCAGGGAGGCTTCGGCACAAGCCATAGAACCTTGGATGTCTGTGGTTCTATGCTACATCTATACTTTCTGCTTTCTAAATCTGATCACTCCCTTTCCAGTTTGCTTTCTGTACTTGACTTGCTTCTAGGTTGAGAGGCTGGCCTGGATTGGACATGAAACATTCAAGATAGCAACAGGCATGATAGCCCCTATCCAGTCAAAAATCAGGTGTAAGGCCCTGAAAGGCCCTTGGACTGCAGGACCTCAAAACTGGACTATGGTTTGAAGACCTCCAGAGCCCAGCCAAGAACTCAGTTATGCACCAGAGTTCTGGGTTTCAAAGCATGTGGAATGATATCCCAAAGTACAAGAGCAAGCAACTCCAGTGAGTGGAGTGAAGAACAAGCCCGCACAGAAAGAGGATGGGAAAGTAGCATTGAACTTGGGCAGAATAAGTGGAGAAGTTTGGGGGAAAGCTGGAACATTTAAGTTACATTTACTGAATATGACATTTAAGAAAATAAATTTGAATTCTGGCACTCCAATATCTTTTACACTGTATTGGCAAAACCTTAAATGAAGTAATACCTTCTTCCTTCCTCAGTTACTGTTTTGGCTAAAATGTTTAGTCTAGAAGGAATTAAAAAGTTGCTAGACCAGCTAAGGGGAGTCATGTGAGGTGGGAGAAGGGGATGAAACATACTGAATCCAGCAGCACAAATCTCAGTGCTGCTTTTCCCAGCAGCCGGGTCACTCTGCTGTATGCAATAGGTCACAGAATGACGGTGTTGTAATTCAGCTCACTGCACAATTTAGACTTGCTTATTCAGAACGAAGAGGTGGGGAGTTAGAGATTGCAGTTTTTCTTTTGGACTAACAGAAAATTGCTTTAGTGTCCTTACTGTTCAGGTTTGTCCAACAGCTTTAATTCTTCTTCTTTGGATGTCTCGTAGTATTTTCTTATTTTAACCAATTCATCCTCTTGGCCTCTCTGTATTGAAACAGAAAACAAAACAAAACTAAATGTACAGTGAGAAATCTGTCTAAGGCAGTAGGTCTCAAAGTGTGGTCCCCAGACCTGCAGCATCAGCATCAGCTGCTAGATCCAGTATATTTCACTCCCCTTCTCCCACAAGACTCCCCTTTCTTGGTCTAGCAACTTGTTACTTCTGTCTAGATGAAACATTTTAATCAAAAGGGTAACTGAGGAAGGAAGAAGGTATGAATCCTTTAAGGTTTGGTTGATGTTGATGCTGCTATTCAGAATCACTGGCTAATGCAAATGTCATTTTCATGTCTGGCAGTATGCTCAGCCAGACATGGAAATCGGGACATTTGAGTGTTACTTTTGATTCCCTGTAAGCAGATAAAGGGCAAGTTGTCCTTAGTGTTTGGTTCCATCCTCTAACTTTCAGAGGCTTCCCACTCCATTATGTGTATTTACCATCACTTTTTGTGAATTTCATAAGCACTGTCTCTACAACTTTTTTTTTTAACATTTAATCACACACTTTCTCCATTTATTCAACTATTTTAGTCGTGTGCAGCTTGCCTCTACTGTTTGCTAACAAATACTATCCATGTGCACAGTCCTGAGCCCAGGGTAACAACAAAAAGCATTTGGAAGTTACCTTGATTTTAACCAAGTCCTTTAACATCAATTAAGGTATCCTAATTTCACAGATAATTCCACT
Organism: Geosciurus inauris; assembly: GCA_004024805.1. Classification (NCBI taxonomy): domain Eukaryota; kingdom Metazoa; phylum Chordata; class Mammalia; order Rodentia; family Sciuridae; genus Geosciurus; species Geosciurus inauris. Next base: position 104,245 of record PVHX01002508.1, read on the forward strand.
GAGGCTCACGATAAGCTATCAGTAAAGGGCTTTTAACTCGGAAACCTTCCTCCTACTATACCACATCGACGACCAGGGATTCAACAAATGCAGGATTAACTCCCCATGGTCTGATATTTGTGTGCCTTTGGTTTATTAATGAAAATTTTATTGATGAAAACATGAGCACTTACCACCTGGTTGTACTAAATAGTTTCTAATGCATACAAATGATGTGAAATGAGCAGGGAATTGGCAATCCTACCAGGCCTATAATATTAAACTAAGGAAATTTTCTTTAAGAGACTTAAGGTCCCAGGGAACATAAATATTAAAATGAATCATCTCTTGAGCTCAGTATCTACAGCATACCATAGAGTCCCAGATAGCTCCCTGGGAAATACCATTACTTAAGAGAATCTAATTCAATTTATATGCTTGTTTGTTTTGCCTTTTTTTTTTTTTTTTTTTTCATCCTAAAAGTCAGTGAACCTGAACAATTCAAAATCATGGGAATTATGACTCCAGTATCATCTTCCCAAGAGAGCCTGCAGATTCTGCTGGTTATTTCCACATATAGCCCAAATTGAAAGACCTTATATGTGTATAGTGCTGTTTTACTTTTAAGAAACATTGTTACTACTACATATATTGAATTCTTACTTGGTACAAAAAATATAGGTAGAGTCCTACCTACAATCTCTTTTACTGATGACCAAAATGGTAACTGGCCACTCAAGTAACTGGTAGAAGGTTACTCAGCAGGCAATGGTAGAGGTGTACCTCAAACCTAGACTGTCTGACACTGAATCCAAGGCACACTCTCCTCAGCATACTGTACCGATCCCACATTCGGTGCCATCAGCTTGTGAGGACTGGGTAATCATCCAAGCAGGTATTAGCAGTCCTATTCCTCAAAGGAAGACATGGGTGTATGTCAACACCAAGCAGATAGCCTCCCTGCCCTCACTCTGCCATTAAGCAATAGGGTGTGTTCCAGGGCACATAGGTGGTCACTACTTTGAAGCTCTCTGCTTTGCAAAGTGCAGTGAGATCTACCAACCCAGACTCCACAGTGGGAGTTATATTCCTCTCATGCCTCTCATCAATGGCAAGCTTGCATCCCTATGCCATTATTAAACTTGTCCATGCAAGGTCAAAGTCCTTATGACCAAGGACGTGAATGTTTTGGTGCTTTTCAGTATAGAAAGAAAATATGAAAATTCCAGCTGTCTGTCTTTGACACTCACGTTTTCATATAAGGCTGCTAGGGTCTCCAAATCAACCACAGAGTCGTCCACATTAAAAATGGCTGCCAAAAAGAGAGAAAAAAAAAGGGAAGGGGGTAAGACATTTGATTTGATCTCAGCAGCAATATTCACTCCACACCCAGCTTCCAAGCAACATAATATTGTTCTTTCCTACACAGGTTGCATCCTTCAACTGTTTCTGCTCTCCTTCCTTCATCACCAGGGGGCTCAAATGAAAGAAACCAAAAATGGTTCCTATCCCTTGCCTGAGCCTTGGCCCTGCCTTGTTTGATTCCTTGGACTTTTCATCCTTTCTACAGTTTAATTTAGGCTCCACAGGAGAAGTGTTTGTGCCTTAAAACTAAATCAGTTTGTAGGTTTGAAGCACAATTTTAAATCTTTCTTCCCAGCTGGTAATTGAAGAGATTTAGCACCTAATGCACCAGAACTGACTCTTGCCCATTACCAGAAAGAGAGAAAAAAGACAATGTTGGCAAATTAAATGAATTCAGGCATGTGATTTCAGGCACCTTTCCATGGCCACTGCAAACATCTTGTTTGGATTAAAAAGACAAGAAAGAGCAATAACTGCATCAATGGCAAATTAAGATTATAGAAACCTCCCATGAGCCAGTTTTAAGGCAAGGTCTTATTCTTATGGTTTCATTAGGATTCTACTTGTTGTTTGTATCTTAAATGAGTCATTTAGCAGTTAACTAATATGCTTATGATTTCATCTGGAGAGGTTCCTTCCTGCATATGCAGGGTTACAGACATGGAGATTTTAAAGCCTTAATGAATTTGGCTATCAAAGTGTTTGAAATTGGCAGGCCCACATCTTTAAATAATTATTCAAAACTAATAAGGTTTGTTCTCTCAACCCTAGCTCCCTTCCCTGACTTTACATTGTGAAATTAACCAGGACGCTAGTAAATTTTCTCCGTGGCAGGCTAATTAATTTTATTAAACCAACCAGTGATATTTAGAATGCCTTAAAATTTTGCTTGTCAACCATTATTCTGTTCATTTCCATTATACCATGTTTTTTTGAGAAGGTAGGGATCAAGGCAAAGAAGGGCAGGTTGTCTTTGAATTGTGTTAGAATCATATGAAGCCCTTCATGCAATTTTAACAAAATTGATTAACTGAACTAAGATCATGTCACTTTATAGCATACTGAAAAATTATCCTTAAAATTCCTTCACAGGCCATTTTCTCTGCCTTTGGAGTTAAACAGCAAGCTACTCCTAGATATGTGGATGGTGAGAAGAGAGGAGAAGATATGTTTATGACAAAGTTATCTCAGACTCCAAGATAAGTATATCAAGATCAAGGAAAGTATATCTCCAAAAGGCCAATATAAAACCACAAAAGAAAAATGGAGTTTGAGGAAGGAAAGAGTTAATGCTCTCAGGACTGGTATTTTGTGTGTAGACATCAACTGAATTCACTAATATATTAAATAGGCCTGTTTAAATGCCTGAGGTTTTTAAAAATCAACAAAAACAAGACAGGAATTATGTCAATTCCAATATTCTACAAAAATCAGTCAACATAAATACATACGAAAAGGTACATAAAATTCTAAAAATAATTTGTCAGAAATGTTTGCTTCTAAACAAATCACACCTCCCTAGGTATTATGAACTACATGCTTGCATCAAGTAATATGGACTAACAAGAATGATTTTTTTTTCCCTTAGTGAGCAAGTACTTGGTCCTTAAAAGTTTATCTACCTGGATCCCAGATACATAGTTCAAAGGATTATATTCCAGGGTGCCAGGCAGCAGAATGAAAATGCCTAGAGATTGGGACCAGAAACAAGCCTGGGCTCTGAAGATGTTATCCATCCTTTCACCCATCCAACCTCCACATCAAGAGTTGTTGAATGGGGGCTGGGATTGTAGCTCAATGGTAGAGTGCTTGCCTTGCATGCACAGGCACTGGGTTCGATCCTCAGCACCACATAAAAATCAATAAATAAAATAAAGCTATTGTGTCCATCCAGAATTAGGAAAAATTAATAAAAAAGAGTTGTTGAATGTACACTAAGTTCTAGATAACTGCTCTCAAATGCGTTGATATGTAAATCAGAGGTGTATAAGACATTCAAAGGACTTTATCTCATGAAATTGATATCCTAGATTAGGGGACAATGAATAAGTAAATACATAATTTTCAGGGCTGGGGTTGTAGCTCAGTGGTAGAGCGCTTGCCTCGCATGCGTGAGGCCCTGGGTTCGATCCTCAGCACCACATACAAAGCAATAAAATAAAGACATTGTGTCCATCTACAACTAAAAAAATATTTTAAAAAATTACATAATTTTCAATAACAGTACCCCTTAAAGAAAGTGAAATAGAGAAATGTGCAATACTAGATAGGATGTACAAAGGAAGGCTTCTTGGAGTAGGTAACAAAAGATTGTGAATATCAGTTTTGTAAATATCTAGGTAAAGAACCTTCCAGGGAGAGGTAACAGCGAAAGCAAGTTTCTGTTTTTGAAGAAGGAACAAGTTCAAGGTACAAAGAAGGATCAAGATGACACAGGCTGGGGATGTAGCTCAGGGTTTGCTCAGCACACGTGAGATCCTGGGTTCAATAACTAGCAATACAAAAAAAAAAAAGAGAGAGAGAGAGAGACTCATGAACAGAGCAAAACTACATGATCCTGACATGTCATGTTAAATTGTCTGGACTTCAGCATATATGTCAAATGCAAACAATACCACTTACTGAAAATACAAAGTGAATTTATATATATGCTTGGCATAGCACATAGAGCAAGGTATGAACTATGACTATTATGATTTCAAATATACACATTGTTAATGTGTTTTAATGTTAGTAAATGCCTTATCTCCTTTAACATCTGGCAAGATTGAGACAAAGAAAACTACAACTATTATTAATTTATGTTATAAATCCAACTTCCCATAATTCTTGAAAGTTTCAGATAGAAGTTGCTACAAAACTTTCTTGGTCCTTTAAGACCCCAGACAAGATCCAACTTTAGGAAGCATTAATAGGACATGTTTAAGCACAAATATCTCTAAATTACATAAGTAGATGTATCAAGTTAACCTAATTTTTATCTCTAATCCATCTTTCCCACCAATCCATCCTTCATGGTATCACCAGAGTTAACTTTTTAAAACATGAGACTTCATGTTTTACTTTGGTGTTAAAGCACCTTAAATGTCACGCCTTTAACTGCTTGATGAAGCTCAAACTCCTTGGCCTGGCCCCAAACTGCCTTTCCAATCTCCTCTTCCACTACTTCTTCCACACTCTTCAGGCCCCAGCTACACTGTGCAACTCCCCATTCCTGAACATGCCCTGCTTTCCTCCCTTTCCACACCTCATCTTCCAGGGACCAGAGGTCAAAGGTTTGCTGCCCTGGAAGGATACCCCTTGACCTTCGGACCATTAAGTCCTCTATCTTTTCCTCTGCCATGGCAGCTCTCCCATATTTTACACCGGGTGAAGACAGTGTATTTTAAGAATCAGTATCATGGTAGCAATCTCCCTTCTCCACCAGATTGTGAGAGCCTGTAGTCACAGAAAGCTCCTTACACACCTCGATGACTCTAGATCTTAGCATAGTACCTGGGTGACTCCACCTCCCACCGAAGTGAAACAGATACAAAATAAACATGTGGGTATGACGTGTACCCCAAGACTTCCAAAGGGTGAGTCTTTCAGGTGGATGTGAGGAAAAGTTTCTTGACAAAGAGGACATGGGGTTTTGCAAAAAAAAAGAACATAGAGACTTTGCAGGTGGATAGGATTTTAATAGATGAAAATATTATATTATGGGGGAGGTCTATATTTGAATTAAGGATGTTTGTTCCTTCTCAATGTGTTCCTGTCCAAAAATTAAAGTTTAGTCAGTAGAATTGCATAATCATGTTCTCCACTCACACATTCAGTGTGGATACCTGGCTTGCCTGAATATAGCATACTAGAAATATTTCAGTTTAATAAATGAATTTTATCTTTATTAAAGAATGAATAAGGAAAATATTTTTCCCATCATACTCAACTTCAAAAAATATTGTAGCTGGGTACAGTGGTGCACGCTTGTAATCCCAGTACTTTGGGAGGCTGAGACAGGAGAATCGCGAGTTCAAAGCCAGCCTCAGAAACAGCAAGGTGCTAAGCAACTCAGTGAGACCCTGTCTCTACATAAAACACAAAATAGGGCTGGGGATGTGGCTCAGTGGTCCAGTACCCCTGAATTCAATCCTCTGCAAAAAAAAAAAAATTGTAAATAACAATATCAGCTTAGGGAAAAATGGTTAAGAGTAGAGTTTAACTGGTAGATCCCTTCAGGCAGACACCTGAAACACCCATTTGTTAATCATCATTAATTCAGTCACACTCATTCAAGCAGTGGCAATTTGTAAATTTACAGTAGGTACGCATGAACATCACTGGAAGACTGTGATAGATTCCATGTGAAAGGAGGAGATACAAACAGGCTGAAGGAAGCTTCTGGCAATGGCAGGAATTTTGGCTTCAAGAGAATAAATTAAAGGGACTAGGGGAATAGCCTCTAAATATAGTTGGAGGCAAGAAATTGTAGAATTTTTAAAGCCATGGGGGAGAGCTTGTAATGCACTTGATATACTTCAGAGAGTTATTGGGCACTTTTGAGCTGGGAAGTACATTGAACCAAGTTATATTATCCAGGGAAAGTCAGATTTTGGGAAGACCGGCTTGGAACCTACTGCTGTGGGCAAGAGCTAGCAAAACCCTGAACAGTGATGACAGAAAGGCAGCGCAGAGGAGAAAGACTGTGGAACACTCTATAGGAGTATCGCTAAATGGCTCTGGGGGATTTCAGCCTTGATTCAGGGGAAGAGCTCTGTGCCACACCCACAAGCAGGTGGAGGAACAGAAGAGCAGATGTGAGTGTTGTCCTTCCTCCCAGAGTCTGGAGAGGAAGGCAGTAGAGAAGAGGGGACTGGTAAAGGAAAGTGTCGACAAAGGCATCAATTTAGGACCAAGGCCAAGTTTCCATTGAGGACTCTTTCCTTCCATATACAGATTTTAAAAATAAAATTTAAAAAGTACAATAAAATTCAAGGGTGGAAGAAGCAATATCAAGTGATTGATCAACCAGCTGAGCCCAGGAGCACAAGGAAATAAAATTGTTTCTATTTTACAGAGTACCAAAGGAAGGTTAGAATAATGATCATAGGTCTCAAAAAATAAAAACACATAAGTCCTAGGACTCCTGGGAGAATTATCTTACATGAACATAACTGCACGTCCTTTTTCATCAAATGTAGTTTAGGTTCGTAGGTGGCCAGAATTCATACCTGAAAATTCTATACTAAAATATGGTGAGAATATATTTGAGAAACAATAAATGCTCTCTGATTAAGTCATTCTTTAAAGTCCTTACATTAAAATTATAAGCCATTACATAAACTAATTAACTGATCATCACAAGGTGGAAAGAAATCAATCTCTGATTAAAATATTTTTAGAGCTGCATAGGAGCAGATAGCTCTCTCCATGTTGTTATAAAAATACACACTCTTGTCTCTTTCACATACATGCACACAATGCACAGCTTTCATCTCAAAAACAGAATCCACAAATACTCACCCAAACAATTCCACAGCAAGCCCTAAAGCCCTGATACAGTAATTCTAAGCAATCCTAGCTTTTGCTCTATAGTACAGGGCTCATTATTCCAACACTTCTGCAGATGGTGTCAGAAAGGTGAAGTGTCAAATCCACAAAAGGGAGACCCCAACAACTCATTGCCACTGCAATATCAATCATTCCTGGTGGGTTTTACTTTTATCTCCCTCCCTCCTTAGTTGTCCCCGCTCACACTGTCAGTTCAGTTAGAATATTTCACCTACACCTCACAATATGTCGAAAGGAAGTAGACACACGCTGTGAAAAGCTGGTAATTTTATTGGGTTCCTTTACCTTTAAAAATCTGTTACTTGGTCAAGTCTGGTTTCTGGGCTTCTTTTTTGCAGGGAAATTGAGGCAAACATTTTTATGTGATCCTCTGGTGCCTGCTCTGTACTACAAGAATTATATACACAAGGATCATTAGAGTAGTGTTTCACCCATTAAGATATAATAACCGTCAGCAGGGACAAAAAGCAGATCAGTATCACAAATTCAAACTAACAGGCACACATAAAAACTATGTGCCTGCTTTAGGCACATGCGCAGGGTCAGGCTCTCACACAATAGGTAAATTCCCTCTCCAGCTCAGAACCGGCTTTTCACAAGGGTAAGTGAGAAGAACATGCAGGAATTCTCTCAGCCCTCCAGCCATTTTTAAATTCTGAACACTTTTCTATCTCCAAGTGTACCATGTCCAGATAAACCAAAAATGTGCTTGCTTCTAATTATTAAAAAATAATTCTAATTATTAAAAAAAAAAAGCAGAGCCACTTAGGAAATTGTTCTTTTGAGAAAAAAAGCACCTTTAGGTGGGAAAGGAAGGAGACCAGGGTAGAGAAGATGCACATCTTGGTCTGCTAGATTAGCCAAGAGAAATCTGGTCATCCAGCATGTGAAAGATGTCACAGGATTGGGTTGGATCACGAGGTTTTGGCCAATGTTGATTTTAAGAATAATTCTGATGCAGCCCATTTATTCTTTTTTGTATATCCTTATGTAGCTGACATGATTGCCTTGCACAGACTACGTGTGCAGTAATTGTTGTAAATGGATTCATTCAATTCCCAGCCCAGCAAAGGAGAAAGGCTGACAGGATTATTTGACTCTACTAATTAGCCAACATAAAACTTAAATGTTTTTTCCAAATTACTAGCATTTTTAGACCTTACTTAAAAACTCAACTGCTAAAGAAGAGAGAACAGAATGAGGCCAGTAATACATAGGACATAGTTTTTAAAATCCCGTATAACGTAACCCAAAAAACTCTAACAAACCTACTTCCCCAACCTCTACCAAGAAAAAAGAAAGAAAAACACGGCATTCATGGAAAGAAACAATGATAAAATCTAAAAGTTGAAGAAAAGGGGATCAGGAACATCTATCTACAGTCTGAACACCCAACAATTAGCCCACCACTCAGAAGGAAGACCAAGTCCAAGATAAAAGTACGAAACATGAAAGGCAGGGGGCAGGCAGACAGGACTGCAGAGGCCAGAGGACAGGACCTGCTCCCACTGACGTGCTCTCAGACCACGGCTCTTCACAATGGTCCCAAATCCTCCAGAACCTCTCTTCGATATGCCTTGATTTCCCCCAACTGGCACTACATTCTCCTTGTGATAGGTGCCAGGCTCACCTGTGCAGACGAAGATGTGCATGAATCTTTGCTGGATGTAAGTATCCAAAGGAAATGCTTGAGGGACCAATTAGGAAGCAGCTTGAAGGAACTTCAGTCCACCACATTAAAGGGATTAATAATTAATTGCTACTAGCTATCACAAGCATGCCCAAACTCAGGGAAGCAAAAGCTCATACAGAAAAATGAAAGAACACAAACAAAAGTTGCTTCCAGAAACAGAGAGAATAATAAAGACCAAGGGAACATAGTTTCTAACCTTAGCTACACTGCTAAATGACTAAGTAGAGACCTTAAGTCAGGTATCAATGGAATGAAAGGTGAATATAAAAGATAATAAAAAGGGAACTGGTTCAGAGGTGGAAAAAATGACACTTACCTCATAAAACTCCTATAAACAAGGGGCACTTAGCTAATCTATTCCAAATTCTCAAAATCACTCAATCTTCCAGAGCAAAAATCCTAATTCTTGCCTAAGTCTAGGCATGTATTGTGCCTGAAGGTGGCCAAGGTGCTACTTTATAGGTACAATTAAAATTGCTCATGGTTCAAACCTCAAAGAAGTGCATAGAGCACAGAATTCACAAAACTTCCTCTCCCGTATCCCCTCTGTTCTCTGGAGGGCAGTGGAATGAGAAACAGGTCGGGTTAAGCAGCTTCTGTTCTTCCATTAGTTCTGGTTCTTTTAAGCTGAAATTACATTCCAGGCAGATTGGATGGTCTCAGCCAGATGCCTGAAGGTAAAGTACAAAGAAATGCCACCCTCTGCTTCTGGCCTCAGTTTAGAAAGAAGTGAGTGGGTGGAGTCCTGCTGCTCAGGTGTTTTAGAGAGGAAGAAAGGGTTGGGAAGGAAAAGGAAGTGATAGAGCTACTATTTATTTTATCAAAAATTTTTAAAAATATATTTTTTGAATGAGTCGATTGACATTGGCCCCTTCACTGAGTTGGAAAGTCAACAGGTCATGATGATGTCACTTAGAGGGTAACCTCTTTCATGTATGACATCCTTTCTTTCTTAGTTTTTGACATACTATGACTTGAGGGGGACATTAAATGAAGTTTTTTGATTCTAAACTCCGCTTTTAGACATATTTCACAAAATAAGTAAGCTAACTTCAAGATTCCTGCAAAGAAACTACAGATTGAAGATAATCCATCAATAATAAGACAACAGTAGAGTAGATCATTATGAGCGCAAGCTCTTCATCAGACACAGGAAAAGGTAAAAGTGAGGATGGTCACAGTAGATCTGCCAAGAAGTTGAGCCCCGTAAACATAAAAAATAATTATCAACAAGACTATTTGAAATATGGGTTTAGATTCACTATTGTCAATAATGAGCCTTGTCCTCATTGTATTAGGCTAATGAGAACCTGACACCATCAAAATTAGCAAGGCATTTAAAAGTATTATTAATCTCACTTTAATTCAGATTTCCACGTTTTCAAATAAGCATGTCAATTTTGTTGTGCATTTATGTAACATACATGTTTTAGAAAACACACTTTGAAAAGCATGCTCCAACTTTTTACTGGTAGGGTACACTATAAAAAATTTTGAGTAGGGACTCTTCTAGGCTAGAGAGTAAGATTTTCCTCAGGAAAAGTCTTAAATAACTTGTAGTTAATTTCAGATGCTTGACCAAATCTATTATGTTTTAGACAGCTCCCATAAACCTGGGCATAGATTTCTGGATATTATTAAGGCCAAAGCAGACAAAGTCCAGTGGGCATTCTCAGATCTGGGTTTTGATCTCTGAGCACTTAACCAACTGGTATCCCTTTTTCATACTGACATTCCTCAACAGAAAGCTAGGTTATGATGCAACTGAATGCTTAAGCTGAGACTCTGGACTAGTAGGAGCAAGAATGAAAAATGTTTTATTTTGATGTTAGATTAAATATTATAAATATGAATTCTGAGTGTACGGGAAATTCCAAATGAATGCCAGGAGATTTCTGGCACCTAGTCTGTTGCAAAGCATATGGAGGTTTATATCAAGAATAGTCAACAGCAATTTTCCATATCCCCTGGGACAGAAATTAGAGGAAATCACTAATGTGGAATGAAAACACTCATTTGCAATCATTGTAGGCAGTCGCTATGTCCACAGATGCCAAATGCTTTTAAATATAAGTCATCCCAACTAGCAGATGGGACACCACCAGTAAGTCAGTCACTTATTTGGAGTCTGTCCAAGCTCTGTGGGAAGGATGGTCAGCCTCCTGGAACCATTCTCCACAACCAAGGCTTTCCTTTTAGTGATTTTAGAGTTCTAGACTTCAGGCAGTAAATGGGGATTGGGCTTTGTCCTAAAAGATGTCAAATATCTCTATGGGTAGAGAGAACCAGGTAGAGATTACTCTACGAGGTGTTTTATGTCGAACCCAGCCCTGTCCACCTCCTGACAGGCATGTCTCCAGTCATCTCACACTCAACTCCATTCTGCTTAAACCACTTTTGCTCTACATTTCTACTTTTCAATTTATGGTACCATTATGCACATTCTTGCTGAATCCACAATCTAAGGTGCCAACTGAATTTCTTCTTCATCGCTCCCTGCAATACATTTCTATAGATGCAGTCTTAGTTCTGGCCTTTATCACTTATCATCTGAAGAGTTGAGAACACTTTCTAGCATACTTATCCTCCTTTAGTTCTATTTTTGTTTATCCATCCAACAAGCACTTGTGAGGGACACAAGGGCAAGGTGCTGAGGATACATCAACAAGCAGTCTCCACCTCGGAGTTGATGTTCTGATAGCTGATGTAAGTAAGAACATAAGCAGATACATGAATACAACATTAAATGTGGAGAAAGTGAGAGAATTAACTTAGGATGAGTTCTATTAGGGAGCAGGGATCTGAGAAGGCCTCTCTGAGGTGCCATTTAAGCTGAAACCTACAGAAAAGAAAAAGAGCTAGCTGTACAAAGAATTCCAGATAGAGGCAATATGTTGTGCTTTTCAAACTGTGCTATGTATTCAAAGATACAAAAGGAGGGAAGAACTTGGCCTTTTAAAGGAATCAAAGATGATCACTGTAGCTAGCTAGAGGTGCAGTAAATGGGGAGGCTACAGGAACAAAGGAAAGTAAGATACAGAGCATGTGGGGCCCTTGAGGACAGTTTTAAAGACACCACTGCACTCAAAATCAGATAGCATTGTTCCCCTTAAAGATCTTATCCCTGGTACTGATGCAATAATGTACAGACTTCATGTGATGACATTCTGGGCTCTTCTTGATCTGGATGCTGCTTGTGTCTCCAGCCTTAGCCCTGAAACAAACACATTCTCATGCATTCTGTATATGTCAGTAGTACCTCCTTTTGCATGTCTCGTTTCCTGTTTCTTTGTGTGTGACCACACACCCTCTAAGACTCATCTAAAGTTGTACGGGAAGAGTAAAGATATTTCTATTATTTCATAGCCCAATCTATTGCAATCTTGGCTGCTCTCTACATCTCTCCCACCATCCTGTGAACTCTCAAAAATGTTACAGTTAAAATTTTAAATGTTGTTGAAGTCGTGGTGCCTGATACAGAGCTGGCATTCAATACAATATAAAGACAGGCAGTTAGTTTTACCCAAATGCACCAGAATGGAACATGTGACATTCATTTCTATATAGACTAAGGCTTAGTCTATTAAAAATTCAAATTAAATTTAACAAATATTTGAATATATGACTTTAATACATGAGGCATTAGCTCAATTAGTTGTAAGCAATGCTTAATCGGAGAACTTCCTTGGAAACAAATATAACATGACATAAAGGTAACAAAACTGGTCATTATTTGTTACCTATAAGAGCTTGAGCACAGAATTCCAAAGTTTCACTTCCTGAATGTACACTGTAGACCGCCCTAGTGGACCACAGTGTAGTGCTCATCTTACCAACAAGGAAAATCAGGTTGCTCTTTAAGAGATGGACCAGTTTGCAGGAAAATGGATGGAACTAGAGACCATTATGTTAAGCAAAATAAGTCAAATTCAGAAGGTCAAGGGTCGAATGTTTTCTCTCATATGCAGCTAGAGAGTAAAAAGGAAAAGAAAGGGGCGGGGAATCTCATGAAAATCAAAGGGAGATCAGTAGATAAAAGAGACCAAGGGATGGGAGGTGGGGAGTGCTGGGCAATGATATTCGCCAAATTATGTTGTTATGTCATGTGCACGTACAAATATGTAACAACAAATCCCATTGTTAGGTACAACTCATAATGTGCCAATAAAAAAAGTGGAGGCAAAAAAAAAAAAAAAGAGCTGGACCAGTAAAAGCCAGATTATCTAACTGATCTATCTGTGGGAGGTACCTTTGTACTGAAATGCTTAAAACTTTATCAAGGTGACAAAGCTGTAATCCCATCAAGGACAAGATTGAAAAATATCATTGTTATTTAGAAAACTGGAATACTTAAAGCTCTTCCGAATACATGTAGGTACTTCTGCTCCTACAAACAGAATAATACTTTTTATAAGAATCAAGCATTTCCAAGAATCAGAACTTCCTTTCTACTTACGCCTTCCTCTTCTCTTCTCATTGATCCCTCTGTTCATCCATTCAGAACATGCTATGTGATCGCTATGCACATGGTAGGACAGAGTGAAAGAGACTGCATTTTCATGGGGCAAACAGCAGGAAGACAGACAATGCCACACAGAGACAAGAGATGGAGAAAACACTGAGCAGATAAGATGTTTTACTCATAACAAAGAAATATTCTTCTCCCTAAGTGAACAAACTAGGGTTCTTGTTTATATATCAGCTTCTTTTTTAAGTTTGGAAAGTGTGAGTTAATGCCTCTAGTCTTTGTGCCCTGACAAAGATGAATATATGACCAGAAAGCTTAGGAACAGAACAGAGGCTTCTCAACTATGGCCATTTCACCAAGGCTGATATGCCGTGAGATTGCCTGGCTGTCAGCTGGCCTCCTCCAATCACATCTTCCCTCACATAAAAGTAAATGTTTTAGGCCAACTTCAGCACAGGGAGTCCTTTCGACAGAATGACAACACAAGGCCAAGCACTTTCCATTTATGACCAGACATGGATTCAGAATGAAACATAACCGACATAGCCCAGACTCCCAGTGACCTTCACATGCCAGTGTCAGTCAGTGGTTCATCTGGAATACATTGCTAAAGGAGGAAATGGGATGGAGAGTAATTTTTTAGAACTTAGGAGCCAACTCTGCAGTGAATACATAGGTGCTTGAGGAAGGAGGAAGAGCTAAAATCATGCCTGCACTGCTCAGATATATGTGATGCCACAGTTGGCATCTCCAATGCTAAAATGAGAGTGGGCTTTTGCTTCACGAAGGCATGTTTTTGCCTAAAGTAAAATCTTGGAAAGGTCTGGTGCACTAATTTCTTACTCAGCTTACTATGAATATTCAAGCCAATGAGGCTGGAATTCCATGGGAAGGTTTATGATCCTGAGCTGTTAACTACAATATCATGGGGCTGGAATGATCCTCATTCACGTGGAAATAGCTAACAGGAACCATGTAAAGGCCATGATGACATTGCCATTATGAAAACTCATATCCATGGTGCTTACACATGGTGGTAAAACCAAGCACGCCTGTTTTTCAGCAAGCTCATGGAGAGTCATGTTGTTTAGGACAAGACTCTCCCACCAAACTTGAAGCATCCACTTCTCATTGCAATGACTTCCCCAGAGAGTTACTTCCCCACAGCAAGACTGCCAACTCCCCTGCAGAATTTTTTTTCCCCTTTTTTCATTTTGTTCTTTGCCCTAGCATCACATTCTCCTGGTCTGAATTCTTCTTCTAGAAGACCTAACTTTAGATTCTTCTAAAAGTCACTGAAGAATCCTGCTCTAATTTCAGTGGTAGTGCCCCAAAGTCAAATCAATTACTAATTACCACAATGTTTCCCAAGGTTTAATATCCATACATATGTATTCAGTTCTATTGTTGAGCTTAATGTTCAAAACATCTGACTTATCTAAATACTTACAACTGTCATTTACTTTGGATATCAATATTTCTAGCCTTTTGTGGAATTTAAAATTTTTTATATTAGGGCCACTGCACCTGGCTTAAAATTTCTTCTTTATAAATGTTTTTTGTTTAAAACTGAGCCAAAGATAACCAAGTAGGGGAAAAAACAATTCCACCACCACCAACAACAAAGTGATTAAGAGACAATGATATAAGCACATGGTTGATAAAAGTTTTTATCCACAGATGTAGTCATCTAATGAAGAAGAAATGACTGAATTAGTACATTGTTATTTTGCAGGCTTCTAAAGAAACAATCTAGGCAAAGATCGCCAATGCCTACTAGTGTCATAGCCAATATTACATGCTTCTTTTTTTAAAAAAAATTTTAAGTTATAGATGGACGCAATATCTTTGTTTTGTTTATTTATTTATTTATTTTTAATATGGTGCTGAGGATCGAACCCAATGCTTCACATGTGCAAGGCAAACACTGCCACTAAGCCGCAACCCCAGCCCCAATATTATATGCTTCTTGATGGAATATACAATAGCATTTATGAAGTATTCTTCCATCACTCAGATTAAGCCTCTAGATCAAACCTAGCAGTATACAGGAAACACTGGACAGAGAAATTTAATGACACAGTAATGTAATCAGCAAAATCAAAAAAGTAGAAATTTCTACAAGACAAGTAACGTTCTGTCTTCAGTGTATGAATTATAAGGAGAAAACACAAAAAGAAGATGCACATAGGAAACTTCAGATTAAAAGAAACTTGAGAGACACATCAATGACAACTCAGAACATCTGGTTGGATCATCATCCAAAATAACTGTAAATGAATGGGTGAAATAATGAGTATAGGAACAACAAGGAAACTAGAACCACAGATGTGAGGATACTGAGAACTTGTTCTTTTTAAAGGCATAATATGATACTAGAGTTATGTTTGAAAAAATATCCTTATCTTTTATGGCTAGTACAAATATTTTTAGTAGGTGAATTATAAACTATCTGAGATTTGCCTTATAATTATCTAGTTGGTGGCAGGGAGGGTGCTGTAAATGAAAACAAAAGTGAGTTGATGGATATGTAGCTGGGCATTGGGTACATGGGATTCATTATGACATTTTAATTTTGTATATGTTTAAAATTCTCCACAATAAATGTTGTAAAAATTTAAAAGTTGTGAAAATAAAATGATGGAAAGGACTTACCCTGCTGGATATCCTTCATTTCTAAATGTAAACTAGATATCAAGATTCCCACAGTTTGAGATCGTTTTCCATCCAATAACTTGATGATCTGGAATTAAAAAGAAAAGAATACAAGCTCAAATGACTATGAAAATCTTTTAGAAAGCATACCAGAGGCAGTAAGACTCAGATACACTGAAGGATGAACTAAACTGACATTACAGACTCTCTAGTCTAAATGATACTTGACTGAAAGGTAACTCAACTGTAATTACAGACATTTTACAAAATAAAGAGAAAATGCCAAAGAATTCTACCACCCCTGTGCAAACACGAAAAATCTTCAGAATATTTTACTCTGATCTTTTAATTCAAATATATTTTAACTAAATTGTAACAGTAACATGATGTGCAATACTACACCGCTTTTTCACTTATCAAATGGATATTTTCACACTGCTGCCCAAGTCCTCAGTCTTAGCACTGATTCTCTCTCCTTCAGAGTTCAGGTGAAAGAACATTCCCATCTTATGACAGCTGCCCATCAGCAAAGTGGCCTTGAGGAATTCAACTTCATTCTGAGCTTACTCTTACTGCATTTAGCTTATACATTTATTTTAGAAATCAAATGATATAATATATACAAACTGCCTAAAATACTTGCTGGTCTGTATTTACTATACAAATAAAGGTTCCCTATTTCAAGGAGTTAGGTTGTTTCCTATTGTACTATTATTAGTATAAACAACTGTAATATTTTATTCATGAAGTTTTAATTTTAAATTATTTCAAATTATTCTTTTATAATAATATATGTATATCAAACTTTTACAATCTTTTTAAAAATTACAAATGCTTCATTGCCAATTACTTCAACCTTTATGACTAGCCTCTGGAGAAGTCTATATGGTTTTGTCTCTCTAAGCCTAATAAACCCAATCGGCTCCTACTAACATATAACACAGCAACCACTAAAGGGAAAAATGAGCTTTTCACTAATGTGGCAGGGCTAAGAAAATCAAAAGGAAGCATGCAGAAAACATCACCAAATATTCTAAGTGTTTTCAATGTACTTTTCTGGGTAAAATACGAACTAAACAGCTATGCTTTCCTTTCCAACTAGGTACTTACAAATTACAAAATACAATGAAGACAGGACTAAACAATAGCAATACCTACATCATATTTTTTAGTAGACTAGTCTAGTTGTTCACTGGTGAACAAGGGTAACAAGAGTTTGTTCCAATCAAGATTATCCAACAGCCTAATTCTCTACCTACCTATCAATTTATTCTCAATTTATTGCCAGTCCTTTGTCTTTCCTTTTCCTACTTAGAATGGCTATTTTTATATAACTATTAGGTCCTAAATATAGTAAATACTAAGCTTTAATGAAGATAAAAGGGAAATCTGATTTTTGAGTTGCTCTGTTTAATCATTTCAACACTAGTAGTAGAGAAAGATTTCTGGGGGATACAGAATTTCAGGAGTTTCAAGAAGGGTATAAAGAAGATAATTAGTATTTTTATAATTTTTTCATATAAGAGCAAAAATAGAAGAAGTAATGAAGCATAACCAAGTATCTTTAAAAGCGCAGTTTCTTGGAAAACCCAAATTTAAAGCCAACTGATTTTTAGAACTCCAATACGAAATTAAGAAAATCTAAATAGGTTTTAAATATTGAGCCATGTATTCATTCATTTAAAAAATATTTGCTGTGTATCTGTTGTGCATCTGGAACTGCTTTGAACTCTAGGAATGCAAAGGTGAATGAGACAGATTGAGACTTTGCCCTCAAGAAGTTTGTAGCTTGGAAATTTTAAAATTCACTGTGGTAAAATTGCTATTGTCTGTCAAAAACACAAATAAAATAATTGCCTAAACTACCGAGAGAGCAAATTCAAAAGATGGGCTTTGGGAATTGACTAGATGTATGCCTAAGTGTCCAGGACAGTGACTGATACAACCACGGCATATACATCAACGTCTGGGAGACAGGCACAGGAATTCAATTTATGACAAGACTGCAATTAGGTCACAGAGGTTTCTTCAAATGACCATCAAGCTATCCAGTGAGGACTCCAAAAACCATCATTCACACATTCTGCCTGCAAGACAATGTTCAACTGCAAGTCTTTCTACTAAAGAAGGCAAGTGAGAGACCCTGAGGAACCTAGAGAGTGACATACTGATTCTGCTGGCATTGGATAAGCCAAGCCACCAAATCAATCCATCCCCAGTTCATCATTCCACCACGCTGCACTGTGGAAAGGATGTCACTGCAGTCCTCGGAATTTTATCCATGACTTTGGGTGAAAGATGTTAGGAGGGTGTTACCTGTAGGATAATGCCTTAAAGAGTTTTTCCTCAATTCAGTACTGCATCCTAACAAGGTGAGCAAGGTTGGCAGTGGAATTAGAGCATTTGTATTTTTGGTCCTTATATGTACCAAATTCTGTCTACTTCTGACAGAACCTTTACAAATATCCTTCTCTGTTTCCATTTACCTACTTTTCACTGCAGAATAATTCCACAGTCCTTCTCAAACCCAACTGAAATGTTTGGAACACAGTGAACATTGAATTTACACCCCAAATCCTATTCATTTATTTTTACTTGTTTCCACAATTTAAAAACTTATTTTTATTTTTTAAAATTAATACTGTGGGGGCTGCAGTGGTAAAGCACTTGCCCAGCATGTGTGGGACACTGGGTTTGATCCTCAGCACTACATAGAAATAAATAAATAAAATAAAGGTACTGTGTGTCCATTTACAACCAAAAAATTTTTAAAAAGATTATTATTGTGAAAAATACACAACATGAAGTGTATTTTATTAAAATTTTAAATATGTAGTACAGTATTACAAACTATAAGCAAAATGTTCATTAGAACTCTGGAATTTTTTCACCTTACAAGGCTGAAACTTTATCTGTTGAATAGCAACTTCCCAATTTTCCCTTCCTCCAGCCCTTGGCAACCATTATTCTATTTTCTGTTTCTATAAGTTTAACTACTATAACTATCTCATATAACTGTCATTATGAAGTATTTGTCCATCTGTGACTAGATTATCTTCACTTGGCATAATGTACTGAAGTTCGACTCTTATTGTTGTAAATGACAGATCTCCTTTTTTCATGGTTGGATAATATTCTATTGTATGTATATACCACATTTTCTTTATACATTTATCCCTTGATGGACATTTACTTTAGTTCTAGTTTTTTCAAATATTGCTACTGTGTATAATGCTGAAGTGAATATGGGAATGCAAATAACTTCAAGATTCTGATTCCAGTTCTTTAAAATAAATAATCAAGAGAGGGACTGAAGAATCATATGGTAGTTTCATTTTTAATTTTTTAAGGAATCTCTCTACTGTTTTGACACTAGTTTACATTCCCATTGACTATCCACAAGGGTCTCCAATTTCTCCAGATCCTCACTAAAACTTTATATTTTCTGGTTATTTTCTATAGGGACCATACTAACAGGTATGGGGAGCTATCTCACTGTGGTTTTGATTTGCATTTCCACGATGTATAGTGATGTGGGACATCTTCTCATATACCTGATGTCCATCTGCATGCATTCTTTGAAGAAATGTCTACTCAAGTCTTGAGCCCATTTTAATTGTTCTTAAATTGAATTGTAGGAGCCCTTCCTATGACTGGACATTAATCCCTTATCAGATATATGGTTTGCAAACACTTCCTCCCATTTTGCAGGATTGCCTTTCCACTCTGTTGACTGCTTCCTCTGCTGCACACCTCCTTCCTTTGAAGTTGTCCCACTTGTCTACTTTTGGTTTTTGTTGCCTGTGCTTTTGGTGTCATATCAGGAAATAATTGTCAGGATCAATTCTGTGAAATTTTTCCTTTGTGTTTTCTTCTAGGAGTTTTTCTTTTGAGTCTGTATCGGGTTGACTTGTTGTGTATGTTGTGTCTAATTTCATGTTTTGTGTGGGGCTTGCCAGTTTTCTCAGTACCATATTCCACACAGATTGACCTCTTCTCACTGTTTTAGCACCTTTATCAAAGACCACTTGAGCATGTACGCATGGGTTTATTTTCTTGGTTCTCTATTATGTTCTGTTTGTCTAGAATGTCTGCTTTAGTACAATTTCAATACTATTCAGATTACTCTAGCTTTCTAATCCATTTTTTCAGTCAGGAAATATGAGGCATCTAGGTTTATTCTTTCTCGAGGTTGCTGTAGCTACTTAGAGTACTCTGGGGTTCCAGATGAATTTTAAGACTTTTTTGTACAACAAATGTATTTTTTTCTATTTCTGCAAAACTCCCACTGGGATTTTGAGAGAAACTGCATTGAATCTGTAGATTGCTTGAGGAATCTGGATGTTTGGATGACGTTTAAGTCCTCCAATCCCTAAATATGAGACGTTGTCATTCCATTTATTTGTGTCTCCCTCAATTTCTTTCAACAAAGTTTTATAGTTTTCAGTGTACAAGTCTTTCACCTTCTTAAGTTTATTGCTGAGTATTTTAATATTTTTGATGCTTTTAGAGGGTTGGAATGTTCTTTTAGGGGGCTGTTCGTTTTTTGGTGTGAAAACAACTAATTTTCATACGTTGACTTTGGAGATTGCAAGACTAAATTTATTAGTTCTCAGGTTTTTTTTTTTTAATCCTTAGGGTTTTCTACATATAAGATCATGTCATCTGTATAAAGAGATAATTTTATTTCTTCTTTTTCACTTTGTCTTTTATTTAATTTTTTGCTAACAGCTCCAGCTAGATCCTCTAGTGTTATGTTCAATAGAGGTGATGAGAGTGGGCAACCTTATGTTCTTGATCTCAGTGAAAATGCTTTCAGCTTTTCACCAATGAGTACAATGTCAGCTTTGAGGTTTTAATATATGGCCTTTATTATGCTGAGATAATTTTTCTTCTACTCCTAGTTTGATGAGTACTTTTTTATTATGAAATGGTGTTTGAGTCTGTCAAGTGCCTTTTCTCCATCTGTTTAGATGATCATATAATTTTTATCTTTTATTCTGTTAATGTGATATAACACATTGATGGATGTTCATATGATGAACCATCCTTAAATCCCAGGGATAAATCCCATTTGCTCGTAGTGTCTGATCCTTTTAACATCCTCTTAGACACGATTTGCTAGTATTTTGTTGGGGAAGTTTACATCTATATTAATCAAGGATAATGGTATTTAGTTGTCTATAGTGTCTTTGGCTATAGTCTTGGGTAATGCTGACTTCATAAAATGAGTCTGGAAGTGTTGTTCCATCTTTTTCAACTTTTTTGGAATTTTTTTTCTTGTTTAAATGTTTGATAGATTTCTTCACTGAAGACATTTGGTCCTGGGCTTTTCTCTATCAGGAGATTTTTTTTAAATATTTGATTCAATGCCTTGCTAGTTATGATTCTGTTTAGATTTTATATTTCTTCGTGATTTGATCGTGGTAGGCTGTATGTTTCCATAAATTGATCTTTCTCTTCTGGGTTAATTTTTTGCATATAACTATTCATACTAGTTTCTTAAAATTCTTATTTCTGTGGCAGACATCAGTTGTAGTGTCTACTATCTCATTTCTGAGTTTACACACCTCTCTCTTCTTGTCCAGCTAAGGATTTCCCAATTTTGACTATCTTTTTAGAAAACTACCTTTTCAGCCAGGCACAGTGGCACATGCCTGTAATCCCAGCTGCTTGGAGGCTGAGGCAGGAGGATCCCAAGTTTGAGGCAGACTCAACAACTTAGTGAGGCCCTAAGCAAGACCTGGTCTCAAAATAAAAAATAAAAAGGGGTGGGGATGTAGCTCAGTGGTAAAGTGCCCCTGGGTTCAGTCCCCAGTACCAAAACCAAATAAAATAAAAACTCTTAGTATTGTTGATTTTTCCCCATTCTCTGTTTTGTTTACTTTTGCTCTAATCTTCATTATTTCATTTTTCTGCTAACTTTGGGCTTGCTTTGCTCTTCTAGCTTCATGATGTATACAGTTAAAGTAGTTTGAGATCTTTTTTTTAATGTAAGTATTCACCCCATAAACTTCCTTTTAGTACTGTTTTTCTGCATACATTTTGGTGTATTGTGTTTTTTGATTTTGTTTGTCTTAAGCTATTTTCCAATTTTTCTCTAGATGCCTTCTTTTACCCAATGGTTGTTCAGGAGTGTGTTGTTTAATTTCTACATATTTGTGAATTTTCCAGTGTTCCTTTTGCTATTATTGCTAGTTTCATTCCATTGTGGTTGGAAAAGATGCTTGGTATGATTTCAGTCTTCTTAAATTTGTTAAGACTTGTTTTGTGACCTAACATTCTCTCTGTCCTAGAGAATGTTCCATGTGCTCTTGAGAAGAATGTGTATTCTATCCCTGTTGGGTGGAATATACTTTACAGTCATCCCTTGATATACACAGGGGATTGGGTCCAGGACCCATGGTGGATACAAAAATACATTGATGCTCAGGTACCTTTTATAAAATGAGGTGGTATCTGCATATATCACCCACACATCATCCTGAATATTTTAGACTATCTCTAGATTACTTACAGTGTACAGTACAAACCAAAAGGAGTATCAATAGTTGTTATACAGTACTGACTTGGGAATAATGAGCAGAAAAATGCCAAGATGAGATTATAATGAAATGAAATTAGAAATCAATGATAAAATAAAAAAATAGAAGCTACTTCAACACATGGGACTAAATAATATGCTATTGAATGACGAATGAATAGCAGAAGAAATCATAGATGAAATAAAAAGTTCTTAGAGGTAAAAGAGAACACCAATACAACATGTGAAAATTTCTGATATACTACAGAGGCAGTGCTAAGAGGAAAGTTCATTGCATTGAGCTAATTCATTAAAAGGATAGAAGGTCAATGAATAAATGGCCTAAGATTACATCTCAAAGGTCTAGAAAAAGAACAACAAATCAACACCAAAAGCAGTAGAAGACTGGAAATAATTAAAATCAGAGCTGAAATTAATGAAACAGAAACAAAAGAAACAATTCCAAAAGTTGACAAAACAAAATGTTGGTTCTTTGAAAAAATAAATAGTTTATAAATCCTTAGTCACACTAATTAACAGGAAGAGAGAGAAAACTCAAATTAAAATCCATGATGAAAAGAAATATCACAACATATGGATACTACTGAAATAAGGAAGATAATTAGAAACTATTTTGAAAATTTATACTCCAATAAAATAGAAACTGTGGAAGATATCTACAAATTTCTAGAGACATATGACCTAACCAAACTGAATCAGGAGGCCATATACAATTTAAACACATCAATTTCAAGCAATGAAATGGAAGACACCATCAAAAGCCTACCAATGAAGAAAATCCCAGGATCAGACAGATTTTCAGCTGAGTTCTACAAGACCTTCAAAGGATAATTAACACCAATATTCCTCAAATTATTCCATGAAACATAAGAGAAGGGAACCCTTCTAAACTCATTCTATAAGGCTAGTATCACCCTGATATGAAAACAAGACAGACACATCAAGAAAAGAAAACTTCAGACCAATATCCCGATGAACATAACGCAAAAATTCTCAACAAATTTCTGGCAAATTGCATACAAAAACATATTAAAGGATGATGCACAATGATCAAATGGGGTTAATCCTAGAGATGCAAGGTTGGTTCAACATACAGAAATCGATAAACTTAATTTATCACATCAAGAGACTTAAAGACAAGAATCATATGATCATCAATAGGGGCAAAAAAAAAAAAATTTGACAAAATACAGCACTCCTTCATGTTCAAAACAATAGATAAATTAGGGATAGTAGGAATATATTTCACCATTGTAAAAGCTATCTACGCTAGACCTGAGGCCATCATCTTTCTAAATGGAAAAAAAAATTAAAGCATTCCTTCTGAAAACTGGAACAAGACAAGGATGCCCTCTATCATCACTTCTATTTAACATAGTTGTAAAAACTATAGCCAGAGCAATTAGACAGATGAAAGAAATTAAAGGGATACAAATAGGTAAAGAAGAACTGAAACTATCACTATTTTTTTGTTGTTTTGGTTTTGGTACTGGGGATTGAGCCCAGGGACACTCAACCACTGAGCCACATCCCCAGACTGTTTTTGTATTCTATTTTGAGACAAGGTCTCACTGAGTTGCTTAGGGCCTCACCAAGTTGCTGATGCTGGCTTTGAACTTGCAATCCTCCTGCCTCAGCCTCCCAAGCCTCTGGGATTACAGGTGTGCGCCACTGTGCCTGGCTTAAAATTATCACTATTTGCCAACATGAGTCCATATTTAGAAGATCCAAAAAACTCCACCAGTAAACTTCTAAAACTAGTAAATGAATTCAGCAAAGTAGCAGGATATAAAATGAACATCCATAAATCAAACGCATTCCTATACATCGGTGATGAATCAATTGAGAGAAATTAGGAAAACTACTCCATTCAGAAAAGCCTCAAAAATATCTATATACTTGGGAATCAATCTAACAAAAAAAGCGGAAGATGTCTACAACGAAAACTACAAAACAAAGAAAGAAATTGAAGACCTCAGACTATGGAAAGATCTCCCATGCTCTTGGATAGGCAGAATCAATATTGTCAAAAATGGTCATATTACCAAAAGCATTATACAGATCTAGTGCAATTCCTATTAAAATCTGAATGACATCATTTATAGAAATAGAAAAAGCAGTCATGAAATTCATTTGGAAAAATAAGAGATCCAGAATAGCCGTAGCAATCCTTAGCAAGAAAAGTGAAGCAGAAGGCATCACAATACCAGACTTTCAACTACAATACAGAGCCACAGCATGGTACTGGCACCAAAACAGACACATGCCAATGGTACAGAATAGAAGACACAGAGACAAACCCACATAAATACAGTTATCTCATACTAGACAAAGGTGCCAAAAACATACATTGGAGAAAAAATAGCCTCTTCAATAAATGGTGCTGGGAAAACTGGAAATACATATGCAGCAAAATGAAACTAAACCCCTATCTCTCACCATGCACAAAACTCAACTCAAAATGGATTAAGGAATAGGAATTAGACCAGAGATCCAGTGCCTAACTGAGGAAAAAGTAGGCCCAAATCTCCATCATGTCGGATTAGGCCCCAACTTCCTTAACAAGACTCCTAGAGCACAAGAAATTAAAGCAAGAATCAATAAATGGGATGGATTCCAGCTAAAAAGCTTCTTCTCAGCAAAAGAAACAATCAACGAGGTGAGCAGAGAGCCTACATTGTGGGAGCAAGTTTTTGCCACACGCACATCAGATAGAGCAATGATCTCCAGGATATATAAAGAACTCAAAAAACTTAACACCAAAAAACAAACAACCCAATCAATAAATGTGCTAAGGAGCTGAACAGACACTTCTCAGAAGATATACAATTGATCAACAAATACATGAAAAAATGTTCAACATCTCTAGTCATTAGAGAAATGCAAATCAAAACCACTCTAAGATTTCATCTCATGGCAGTCAGAATGGCAGTTATCGAGAACACAAACAACAGCAAGTGTTGGCAGGGATGTAGAGGAAAAGGCACACACTCATACATTGCTTGTGGGACTGCAAATTGGTACAACCGATCTGGAAAGCAGTATGGAGATTCCTTAGAAAACTTGGAATGGAATCACCATTTGACCTACCATCCCACTCCTTGGTCTATACCCAAAGGACTTTAAAAAAGCATACTACAGTGATGCAGCCACTTCAATGTTTATAGCAGCTCAATCCACAATAGCTAAACTGTGGAACCAACCTAGATGCCCTTCAATAGATAATGGATAAAAAAAACTGTGGTATATATACACAATGGAATATTACTCAATATTAAAAGAGAATAAAATTATGGCATTTGCAGGCAAATGGATGGAGCTGGAGAACATCATGCTAAGTGAAGTAAGCTAATCCCAAAAAACCAAACGCCTAATGTTCTCTCTGATAAGTGGATGCTGATCCATAATGGAGGAGGGGGTATGGGAAGAATGAAGAAACTTTGGTCAGAGGGAAGTGTAGACAGGGGATGGGACATGGGGGCAGGAAAGATGGTGGAGTGAGATGGATAACAATGCCCTAGGTACATGTGTGATTGCATATATGGTATAATTCTATATTGTGTACAAGCAGAGAAATGAAAAGCTGTGCTCCATTTGTGTACAATGAATCAAAATGCATTCTGCTGTCATGTATATCTAATTAGAATAAATAAATTTTTAAAAAAGAATTAGAATCTAAGCATTTTGGTTCCTAATTCTAATTTTCTTAATAGAAAAGTCTGTTCAAAATGACGTTGTACGTTATATGTTGGTTAAGACTGAAGCCACGTTCCTAGATGGATGCACTTCAGTACAATTATTAGCTGTTATCTTGGGTAAATCATCTATACTCCTGTTTCCTCCTCTGTAAAGTGGTACTAATGTTACCTGACTCTGGGTTATAAGATTAAAGCAAACAGGGGCTGGGGTTATGGCTCAGTGATAGAGAGCTCGCCTAACATGCGTGAGGCACTGGGTTTGATCCTTAGCACCACATAAAAATAAAAATTTTCTAAAAAAAAAAAAAAATTAAAGCAAACAGTGCAATATGCCTAGAGCTATACTTGGTATAGTTTGTACAAGTGACTGCTAACTAGATTCTATTAGTGAGACAATGGGTATATACTGAACTTCCATCTTGTTAGCTTTCTCTATGTTAAAATGCTCAACTTCCAAAAGTAGATATTGACTTCTCAGGATATAGTGCTTATTTGTAAAAATGTTTCATTTACCCTGATTAGAGTTCTAAAATGGTTAAATTTGAGATTAAGGATTAATAAAAAACAACCCATTAGGAAATGACCAGGAACCTCTATCGTCTTGCAGGTTGCTTATATATTGTCATAGCATGGTTTTAAAAAGTGATTTGTACTATTCATATTCATTGAATTCATGTGATAGAAAACATATCTAACATATCTTAATGTTCTCTTGATGGGAGAAAAAGAATTAGTCTTAATTTTCTGTTAAATTACTGTAAGATACTAATAAAGAATCAATTAAGTTTGGGGCTAAGGATATAGCCTAGTGGTAAAGTGTTTGCCTAGCATGTAAGAGGCCCTGGGTTCAATCTTCAGTATGGAAAAAAAATCAATTAAATTTCTAATCAATTCTTAAGGTAACTATTTGGAACATTTATGCTATACTTCTGAAATGTTACAGTACCATGATTAATCAATCCTGTTCAAAGTTCTAGAAAAATCAAGGCTTAAGCCCTTAGTAGTGCTAAATAGATTTACTAAGGCAGGAAAAAACTGAAGTGTGCCTCTAAACACACTGTAAGATTAATAGAACACAATCAGCTACATGCAAGTCTTCCTATCCCTAGCCTTACCTACCCACTTTCCTGGGAAAAATGATTCTACATAGGTTTTAAGTGCCTCTGTAAGCATAGCATACATTTTTTTTTTACTTACAATTCCCCTCCTTAGTACCAGACTCTTGTTACCAAAAACAAAACAAACACAAAACAGAATCCTCTCTTTTTTATGGGAAAATGTCAACTTCTTATTATTAATGTAAACATTTGTTGCCAAAGAGATGAAGGTAATTTTATGAACTCAGAATTTTTCTAAGTACATGAAATTTTCATTTTATTATACAGCTTTATATCACACTAGTTGAAATATATTTCCCTACAACTACTCTTCCAAAGCTTCTTTGGGATTATTTGAGTCATCCCTAACATGGCTTTACCACTGACCTTGAAACTAAACAAATAAAATTCCAAATGACTAAACTTTTATATTAATGGGCTAAGAAATAGTCCTCAGATAATTAAGGGTGCTAACTCTCCATCAAGACATGTTGTTGAAATGTTTCTTCTGATACAGAAGTTATAAGTCAGAATCTTTGAAAAACAAGGGTAGAACAAAAGAATAAAGAAGCTCATGCACCTTAAACTTCCCACAGTCCCAAGTCCAAAAGAAGCAAGGCAAAGCAACTTTCCTGTGAACTAAATGGGTCTCCAGTGTTTCCATCTAGTTGAGCTTTCAGAAATAGATACCTAAGACCTGTCAATAATATATATACACTATCCTGGCTGTGGTTGCATTAGTTATGCCTAAATAGATTAACACCCATCCAAGTGCAAAGGTGAAAGAACACATACACTGGCATGGTTATTGGCATGAGAAGATTGTAAAAGCAAAGGCTAGCCATACTAGTGAAGCCCTGGGGGAAGTTTCTTCTTCAGAGGCAGAGTAGAAAAGCCCAGCTAAAGAGATGAGAGGAGCCGGGCACAGTGGCGCATGCCTGTAATTCTAGCACTTTGGGAGGCTAAGTCAGGAGAATTGAGAGTTCAAGGCTAGCCTCAGCAATGGGGAAGCGCTAAGTAACTCAGTGAGACCCTGTCTCTAAATAAAAAAGACAAAATAGGGCTGGGGATGTGGCTCAGTGTTTGAGTAGCCCTGAGTTCAATCCCCAGTACCAAAGGAAAAAAGAAAAAAGAGATCAGAGGAATTAGAATAGTCAAGGTAGGCAGAGACAGAAACATTCTTCTTCCCCACTTTGTACATGTCACCTTCTTTTAATAGGTATATAGTATTAAGAAAACTTAATTGTTGTTTTTTAAAAATTATGAGCTAGTGCTGCTCTGTTTATTCTTGCTTCCTATTTTGATGTGTTGTCCTAGCTGCCTCTGGTATCATAGGAATCCCATCAATGATTGAATAGGCTATTCCAAGCTCTCAAATAATCAATTCATTTGTTGAGGCTTCATATGGTTTTAGAGGTCTCAGTCCATAGAAAGCTGGCTCCATTCCTCTGGGCCTGAGGTGAGGCAGAACATAACAGGGAAGAGTGTGGCAGAGGAAAGTAGTCAGGACATTGCAACACAGAAGCAGCTATTTTGTTCCTTTAATTGGTTCTTACTCTTCTGTTTCTTCATATGTCTTGTTATTTTCTGTTGGAATCTGCACATCTGAAAAACAGCCATCTTTCCTAGTCTGAACAAAAAACTAGTTTCAAATAGGGAACAACCTTCACCAATCAGCCAAGATGATTAGGACTTTTCAACCTTTTTCTGTATATGAGTATTCTTTGAACTTGTACATATAAATCCCCAATTATATAGGTTTCTCTGGGTTCTTTTGTTGAGAAGCTCATAATTATACATTGCCTGTCTGTAGGCCTACCATTTGTCTAGAGGTGTTAAAAGGTGTTTAGCTCAATTTTGTTCTCATCAGCCCCCAAGCATGTGGAGTATGTGAGGTCCCATAAACATAATAAACCAGACAAAAAAGAAACCAGCCCCCCTGGGTGGTCCCATGAAAAGCTAGAACATTGTACACAACCTTCACTCTCCCTTCCCCTAAAAGCCATGAGAGGAAAGCCACTGAGCTACACTGACCTTGGTCTGTTGTACCAAAGGTACTCTGCAGCAACAGCAAGCAACCCAGATGACTTCTTGTTCTTATCAGCAGTGTACAAGCATTTATAGTATGTTGGGTCCTATCATCACTCCAAGTCAGGTCAGAAAGAACCAGGTCCTTGGGTGGTTCTCCCAAGGTCAGAACACTGAGTGTATCCTCTAACAAGAGTGAGAGGTTTATTCCCATCCACTCTGCATTGAGAAGAGAGGCAAGAAAATGGCAAGTTCAACATGCTAGTTCAAACCATGATCTTTGCTCCAGTAGCCCTCAACTTCATATTTTTTCTGCCAGAACTTAACATTCAGACTAACAGAAAGCAGTCCCTCAGGGATACTCTGAATAGTCATTTTTTTAGGGAGACCATGGGAGCTTTAAGTTTTCTCTAGATTACTATTTGTATTAGGTAAGGGGTTCTGGTAAGTGACTATTACAAAATTTTCTACCTGCTTCAATGTGACTAATTTCACAATTATATGGAGTATAGGAGCCTCTTAACTGGTTTCTGGATTTGTCAAAAAGGGAATTGGTCCTTACCCTCCTTGGGCAAAGAGGGTCTGATACTTCCTTGGCCATCTTGATGACAAAGCCCCTGTTATTTTCCGAGAGGCAGATGCTCTCTCATCAGCAGAAGAGGAGCTAAAAGTGCCTGGGTTTCTCCAAACAGGTTCCATTCCCCAGGTGATTCACATGGGTTTAGTGGTGGTGAGAGTATGAGCCAACTGATCTAAGGTTACATTACACTTTATTGAAATGGTCTGGCTTCCCCTTCATAGTTCGAAGACCAAATCAAACAAATTAAAAGGAAATGATGTAGGATGGAAGAGAGAAGTTTTAAAGAAACAGAAAAAACAGAAGAAATAAATATTTTAAAATATTTCTTAAGTCTAGATATACAAATGACTAAAAAGGAAACAAATGGAGGAAAAGCTCACATTGGACTTATAAACAGAGCAGGTGAGAATTTTGTGTATATTTAGATCTTTCGAATTTGGTCAGAGATTGGGCCAGTCTCTGAGGAGAAATTATCAGGAGTAGGGAGGAGAAAAAGGAAACTTGATTGAAAGGGAGAAAAAGGAAGATGTTCCGTGAACTGCTTGACCATGTTTTATGAACTTCCCCCACTTCTGAGCCAACCTGATCAGAGCATCATGAACTGGAAAAAGCAAGGTTTCCTGCACTGAACACACTTTGTCAAAGGTCTTCCATTTGCCAGACACAGACCTAAAGGTTGAAAGGAATAAAGTTCTGCCTCTAGAGAGTTGTCAAATTCACAGAAATATTTGTCTTGGTATATTTTTTCCTTTTCTTTATGTAAATTTATTATGTTAAATTATAACAGTATGCAAATGGTTCAGAATGTAAAAAAATAAAAATAAAAATACTCTTATGATTCAATTCTACTCCCCAGTTGCCATCATTAATAATAGAAGTTTTCTCCTTCTAGACCTAACCGTATGTGTACATCTAAGTGTGTGTGAAGTTTTGAGTTTCTAAAAATTGCAAGTTATACATTTGGTTTTCCAGGATGTTTCTTTTCTCTTTCTTTTACTCTGCAACATTTCCCCTCTCATTGGAAAGATATTCCTGACATCTTCCACATCATCATAAGCAAAGCACATCTAAGGATGTTACATAATTTATTTAAGTATTCCTCTACTGAAGGACATTTAGGAATTTCTCAGATTTTGTCAAGTATTAAGAATGCTCCAATGAGTACCCATGTTGATATATCCTTAGTTACACACATGTGTATTTCTATAAGATAGATTCATAAAAAGCTCTTCAAATAATATGTCCATTTTAAGATATGATAAATATTGCCAGATTATTTCTAATAGGTGGTATAAATTTATACTCCTGCCAAGCATTTGGTAAAGTGACTGTTTTCACATTTCCACATCCACTCTAGGTATTACCGATTCATAAAATGTCAGCCAAAAAATAGGTTAAATGGTTTTTCACTATCTTATTTTGCATTTTTAACGATTTGGTAGTAAGGTGACAAGATTTGGTTTAGTAATAAAACCTATAAAAAATGACACTGGAATGTGGAAAGACCTCCCATGTTCATAGATTGGGAGAATTAATATTGTTAAAATGGCCATATTACCTAAAGTGATATACAGATTCAATGTAATCTCTCTCAAAACACCAATGACATTTTTCACAGAACTAGAAAAAAAAATCCTCAAATTTATAGGGAGGCACAAAAGACTCTAAATGACCAAAGCAACCCTGAGCAAAAGGAACAATTTTGGAGGCATCACAATACCTGATTTCAAAATATACTGTAGAGTCACAGTACCAAAACCAGGGAAGTATTGGTATAAAAACAGACACACAGACCAATGAGAGAGAGTAGAGAACCCAGAAATAAATCCACATATCTTCAGCAAACTGATTCTCAGAAAAAGTGCCAGAAGGATACATTGAAGAAAGACCTGCCCCCTCAACAAATGGTGCCTGGAGAACTGGATATCCACATATGAAAGACTGAAACTAGATCCCTGTCTCTCACCCTATAGAAAATCAACTCAAAGTGGATCAAAGACCATAATGTAAGACTTGAAACTTTGAAGCTACCAGAGGAAAACACAGGGGAAACACTTCAAGATCCTGGCATAGGCACTGATGTCCTGGATTAAACTCTAATAGTTCAGGAAACAAAAGCAAGAATTGACAAATGGAATTACAACAAACTAAAAAGCTTCTTCACAGCAAAGGAAACAATCAAGAGTGTGAAAAGAGAGCCTAGAAGAGTGGGAGAAAACCTTTGCTACCTGCATCTCAGATACAACATTAATCTCCAGGATATATGAAGAACTCAAAAAACTTAACACCAAAATAACAAAACAAAAAACTCAGATAACCCAATCAATAAATAGCCTAAGGAACTGAATAGACATTTCAGAAAAGAAATTCAATTGATCAACAAATATATGAAAAAGTGTTCAACACCCAATCTAATTACTAGAGTAATTAGAGAAATGCAAGTTAAAGAACTACACACCAAGATTCTATCTTACTCCAGTCAGAATGGCAATTATAAAGAATACAAGTAATGATAAATGTTGGCGAGGATGTGCGGAAAAGGGTTCACTCATACATTGCTGGTGGAACTGCAAATTGGTGCGACCACTCAGGAAAGCAGTATGGAGGTTCCTCAGAAAACTTGGAATGGAACCACCATTTCACCCAGTTATCCCACTCCCTGGTATTATATACCCAAAGGACTTAAAATCAGCATACTACAGTGATGCAGCCACATCAATATTTACAGCAGCTCAATTCACAATAGCTAAGCTATGGAACCAACCTATGTGCCCTTCAACAGATGAATGGATAAATAAAATGTGATATATATATATATATATATATATATATATATATATATATATATGTGTGTGTGTGTGTGTGTATATATAATGGAATATTACTTAGCCATAAAAAGAATGTCTATGACTTGCTGGTAAATAGATGGATCTGAAGACTATCATGCTAAATAAAATAAGCCAAAACTAAAAACCAAAAACCAAAGGCCGAATGTTCTCTCTGAGATGTGGATGCTAATATACAATAAGTGAGGGTGGAGAAGAAAGAATAGAAGTTCAGTGGATTAGACAAAGGGGAATGAAGGAAAGGGAGCGGGGATGGGAATAGGAAAGACAGTAGAATGAATCAGACATAACTTTCCTATGTTCATTTATGAATACATGACCAGTCAAACTCCACATCATGTACAATCACAAGAATGGGAAGTTGTACTCCATGTATGTGTAATATGTCAAAATATACTCCACTGTTATGTATATCTAAAAAGAACAAATAATTTAAAAAATAAAAAGAAATTGTTATGAACTATTGGTACTAAATGCAATTTAGTACAACCACTATGGAAAAAAGTTGTTTTTTTTTTCCCCAGAAAACTGAAAATAGAACTATCATATGATCTAGTTATACCACTCTTTGGTATAAATCCAAAGGAAATGAGGTCAGTGTACAAAAGAAATACCTGCATGCCCACATAAGCTCTATTCACAAGAACTGAGATACAGAATCAGCCTAGATATCTGTCAATAGATGAAAGAATAAAGAAAATATGGTATATATACACATTGGAGTGTTATTCAGGCTATAATAAGAATGACATTCTGTCATTTGTGGGAAAAAATGTTAAATAAGCTAGACACAGAAAGATGAATATGATGTTTTCTCTTATACCTGGAAACTTGATTGAAAGGGAGAAAAATATATATATTTATATATATATAAATATATATATGTATATTAAATATATATGCATGTGTATATATAATATGGAAAGAGAGAGAGAGATGAGATATGGATGGAGGGAGGGAGAGGGGAGCCGAGGGGAGGAGGAAAGAGGTATGTATGATTATCGCACAATGTATGTAGTATGGAAATGTCACATGGAAACCCATTAATTTGTATATTTAATACAAGCTAATAACAAAAATTTGGTTTACTGGTCACATCGTCTTGTGAACTATCTATATATCCTTCTTGATATGTTTTCTAATTGTTAATCTAACAGGCTGGTACAGTACAAAGAAATTTAAATAAGAACATAGTTGAACAGGAGGAAGAAAGATATACAAAGAAACTGTGGTGGATAAAAGGTGTTTTCTAAGGAAAGAAGAGGAGGAGAACCACCTCTGACTGCACCCTCAGTAAGTGGTAGGTATCCTCTGCACATTAGCCAGTCAAAATGGATGGATATCCATATGGAAAAGATTGAAACTAGACCTCTGTCTCTCACCCTGTGAACTGGGGCCCTGGGCATCACTACATTGTAAACTGTTATTCCTTGAGTGTCCCCACGGACTTCCACAGCCACAACTACGCTTCCTGCTCAGGTCCTGTGAGGGCAGCAAAGCAAGAGGCACAGAAGCCAGAAGAAAGAACATTTTGTTCTATTAACCCAAATCTCATTATTTTTTAACCTTCATGATCAAATCTCGCAACCTCCTTATTCAGGTATATATCCAGTATCTGAGGAATTTGCCTTTCTAGTAGAGTAGTTAGGAAGAACACATGAAGAAGCTAAAAAAGAAGAGTGAAGAAAACCAAAGGAAAAAAGAAATGGAAAAGAGGAAAATAAAAGATTTAGAACACAAGAAAAGATATTTCTAAAAAGATGCTAGATTAGTTATCTACCAATAACTATTACTTGGTCTAAAACAAATTTTAGAGTCACTATAAAGTTTCAAATAAACAGAACCTCACTTACGTAGACTCTTCTTTTAACTGAAAATTCCCCTGGCTTTTCTTTTATTGCATTGTATGCATTATTGATAATCTAACTTCAAGAGTGACACAGTGAATTTCAAAAATTCTTCTTGAAAGAGAAAGACTATATGAGAAGATAAACTAATACTGGATATTCATTGTCCACAATCTACTAGCTTATCTGATATATAGTGGGCTTGAAAGAACTCAGACCCACTTGATTATATTTTCTATATTAGCATATTTGTTTAATGAACATTGTGAACTTGTGATCATAATGATTATCTGGAAGTTTTTCAGAATCCTAAGTTGCCTAGATGGTCATATATTTTATATTCTGCTTTTTTTCCCACTCTGCTTTTTTATAGTAGGAAATTTAAAATTTTTAAATTTTTTAAAATAACCACAGAATTTCTAATATGAAAGTTACATCAAATCAATTAAATAAAAAATTTAATTATTTAACAGCAACACATTCTTTAAGCAATTTGTTTCTTATTATTCTGTGCTATTTTAACAATCTTTTAAAGCTGTGTGGCCTAAAGTCAAAGGTTCCCAACAAAACAATAATCTAAGCAGAAATACAGAAATGAGGGATTCTCATAAGTAAAATTATCCCTCCCTGGGCTTTTAACTTTTGCATGCTGAGCTTTCATGGATCCTTGGCCAGCTGTAGAATGAATGACCTCAGGATCTGGTGAAGTTGTTGCTAAGAGAAAGTGAGACCAGCTGTCTACCCCTAGGCCCACCTTACTCATCACAACAGTGTTGAAAGGCAGTTGGTCCAATTCAACAGCCCTCACATTATGCAAACTCCCAAGTCTTCTGCAAAGGACGTAAAGATTGTATATGTATATACATCCTCATTCATGAGAGTTCAAAGACTAGTTTCAAGGCAAAACATAAATAACTAAGACACAGGAAGTTATTTATAGGGATCAGTAACATAGTTTCTAATTGTTCTTAAATGATCCCTAAAAATGGAGACTCATTTAAAGAGGAAGTTTCCAATGAGATGGCTGCTTCTAGCACAGGCTTTCTCCAGGTTACTCAAAGACATTCCTCAAGAATGTTAGACCCAATGCCTTCCTGAACAAAGTCTCACCTACAGAAAACCTCTCCATGGAAAAGACTTGAGAAATAAGCTTTGCAAATCACAAACCCCAAGTTACACTGTAACCCATGCCATGGCCACACATTAGGATGGGCTGTTTCCATTTTGCCTGGCTGCTATGCTGGAGGTTCTTCTGGGCATCAGGATGGCCAACAGTAAGGGTTTCCACTCTGCAGAAGACTTTGAGATCGGTCTATCACATTTGATTGTTGGACACTGGTAGGATTCTTGGCTTTCATAGGCCACAGCTTCACCATATCAATGTCAAATTAATGATTTTCCATGTTTATATAGAGCCAGCAGATAGAAATGCCTTGAGCACTAAATGTGACTTCATTCCACATAGGTTCTTGGAAAAAAGTGCCTACTCCAGGCCATTTAGGGAAGATATTTCACAAAGTATTTACTAAAGAGTATGAATATTTATAACACTTCACTTATCCAATGTGCACTCTGTTGAATTGGATTTAACCCTTAAGCAATGAAGAAATATGTAAATTTTGTCTAATTTATCCTTCTGCCTTTGGGTTGGCCCAGAGCTTGCATATTTAAGGATGAGTCTTAGTTTTGAAGAATGTGAACACTTCAAGAAATTATTATAAGGTAACATTCATACAGTGCACATGTTTATAGCCATTTGTCCAAATACATAAAACAGAGCCCTACTTCAGTTAATTGTAAACAAAAATTTTTTTCATGCATCTTACTTGATTTTTAATAATCCTCAAAGTCATCTTCTAGTATTAAGTGAGTCTGGCATTGAAGTGTTCTACTTTATATCTGCCTCAAATTCCTCATGTTCTCATCCTGAACCACCTTTATTCTGCTCTCAGGGAAGGCAGACAACAGCTGGTCACCATCCCGTACACTAAGCTCCTTCATAAAGTTCAAATCACTCTTAACAAGAGATGCTTTATATCAGATCCTTAAAAATCAGGTTTTTAGGAATGTTAGCAATCCCTTGGTTTATCTCAGGCCTATCTGGAGTCAGCTGAACTTGGCAGCATGGCCTTCTCCTAGGTATAATTACAGTCTGGGGGAGAAAGCAATTTGGGCAGCATTCCACTGACCTACATGCTGACCTTGTGCAGGGGCAAATTCACAGGTTGCATTAAACCCTATTAGACATGGCTAGTTTAAGGTAAAGCCTTTCCAGCCTCCTGCCACATGCCAGGATTAGGGCATGTCACACATGCGTACTATTACATTGCCTAAGGAGCTCTCACAATGCCTTCCAGAGCAGGGAAGGGCAGGCCCACACCCCACACTGTCCAAACCTGTACCTTGAGCCAGTATAGACAAATTATTATTATTTCTCACATACGTGGATTTTTTTCACTTGCCTCTTTGAATAATAATTAAGACAAAAATGGGAAGACAGATTTGCTACA
Source organism: Geosciurus inauris (assembly GCA_004024805.1). NCBI lineage: Eukaryota > Metazoa > Chordata > Mammalia > Rodentia > Sciuridae > Geosciurus > Geosciurus inauris. Next base: position 141,108 of record PVHX01002508.1, read on the forward strand.
CTGGAAAAAAATCACACCCTGGCCATTCAGCTAGAAAAGTCTTGCTAGATAGACTGAGAAAGAATTCTTGCCAGTTCCAGTGGGATTTTCACATATACAAAAAATCCATATATATATCTTCAGCTTTCTGCCTGAGCTTGGCAGACAGGGCCCAAAGTAAAAATAAAAATAAATGGTACTGAGCAGACCATGAATGCTGGAAGCATGCTCAGCTGAGTGAGTTTGGCACAGCTACAAAATTAAGAGCAGCCTAGAAGACTTCTTCCATGAAGTCTTTTGTCTGCAATTGAAAAGATTAATTTCTACATCTACACCTTTGCTAGACACAAAAACATTCAAATCTATACAAGATCAAGGGCATATTTTATTCCTTAGCTTAGTTCTTACATTTGAACTTTTTCAGTTTCAGTCACAGATTTACATCTCCAAGGAAAGTCCATTTTAACATAGAGCCTGGAGAACAGATATGTTTATTTCAATACAGCCACATGGGTTATCACCAATGAACATCTTTGGTCACTTCAGACAAATATGTGCATAGGAAAGTTGCTGCCTTTTTTGTCTAAATCAATTGTTCATCCCACGCCAAAAGCAAATAAATACTTACATGTGGGTAGACATTTATTTTTATAGAAATGATATACAACATATATCCACAAGCAGTCAGCTTTGATATAGAGAATAAGTGGGTATATGTTTTGCCTCCCTCAGTAAAATTGAACATAGTAGAAAAAACACAGAAAGTAGACAATTTAATTCTCCTAAAGTAAAATTCTAAGAAACATAATTTCTATTTTCATGTCTTCAGACTACCATTATCTTTTTCTTATGCTTTACATCAGTACACACCAAATTCCCTACTGTTCCAAAGTGTGGCCCTTAAGAGGTCAGCATAAAGCATATATACTACTGGGAACAAATCAGCTTGTCTCATTAGCAGTGATCTTTAACATTCCTAAGTCATGTACTTCCAAGTAGATCAAGGTACTTTCATAGTAACTGCTGCATTTCTCTCTAAGTCATTCTTGTGGACTGGGTTGGAAGGCAGGCAGAATTCCACGTTAAAGATGCAAAAACCAGTACACCTCTCGAAAGGGCTACAAGCTTGGATGACTGAATTGATCCTTTAGCCTGGTTATCTCCAAATCACAAACATAAATTAGTATAGACTCTAAACTTTGGCTCAATTAGAGAGCAGCAACTTCTTGGGATGAGAAATGGAATATCAGAGAGCCCTTAGGTTTAATTTTTATTCTCATTTGACTATCACCCAATGACATAGTCCAAACTGAAATTTGTTTTATGAATAGTAAAAAAGTCAAAATTTGAAAATAGAATGAGAATTCCCCAATGGAAAGAAGTTCCAAGGAGTGACACAAGATGTAAAATGACGAGGCATAATAGCCCCAGGATGCAAGCCTTGTGTGCACACGCGCGCGTACGCACACACACAAAATCACAGGAGAAAGCAATGAACACCATCTCACTTGATAACTATAACTAGTTATCAAGTTAACTAGTTATAAAGTTATCTTGTGCCTAAACTACCATCTCCAATATGGCCACGACTGAAGATGAGACAGGTAAGCAACTCCTCCTCCCAGCCAATGCCAGGAATGGGTCCAGCTGGAAGGAGCAGCAGAACCAGGTTGGCAGCCATCTTTCTTTCTCTCCTCAAGGAGACTGAGCACTTCCTTGGATACATGCAATTGTTCCTTGGCAGGTGCCCAGGAGAATAAATGCTGACTCAGGTTCCTTGTTTCCCTGCTTCTCCCATATCGCACCCCCACTTCTTTGGCATCACACCCAGAGGAGCTGGTTGGCTGGCTCCATGGTACCATCTTATGAAATGGCATCTGACTTGGTGCCAACAAGTCCTAGCTGATTATGGCCAACATGGCCTGGTATGCTTCTGGGTAGAAGGCCTCTGTTAACTAGCCTGATAGTGCCATGAAATAAGCTTTCCACACGCAGCCTGATAATCTTTCCCATTAAATGATTCAAGGGAAACTAAGCTTCACTGTTCCATCAAACTGTTAAGTCTGAAACTCTTCCATGGTCTTATTTTTGGGGACACATAAAATTGCTCAGATGAAGTTTACTTTAAGGACTTAGGCTCTTCACCAAGAAAAGTGAAAAGGCAAATTGTCATCCTGTCCTGAGTCTGAGAACACATTTGGCATCTCATCCCCATACTGATGAGACAGAAAAACCCTTTTATTGGTTTTCAGACTGATGGATTCTGTTCAGAAAGCCAAATGTAGAGGAGGCCACAGCAGGTGATGGCTGCGGCTGGGCACAGAGGTGCAGTGAGAGAGGTGGTGTGGACAGGAGATACTTCTGATGGTTTGGGACCTTTTGTTTTATATAGCAAGTAAGCTCCCAAACAAAATCGCATGCACTTTCCTACTAGTTACAAATGAGAAAAAATGACCAAGAGAAATTACAGCATTCATTGCTCCATCTTCAGATGGGACCAAAGCAAAAGCATGGCCCCTGATATTTTAATTTTGAATTTCTAGACTCCAGAATTATGAGACATTAAATGTTTGTTGTTTTAAATCACCAGTGTGTGAAGGTTTGTTAAATCAGCCCTATGAAACAAATACAGGGTCTGATATTCTTATATTTCTAATAAGTTCCTAGGTGATGCTTCTGCTATTTGCCCACTACTCTGAGTAGTGAAGTAACACAAATGGATGTAGTATGTCACTGCCTATAACTGATGCATAGCACAGTGCTTGATATCTATGTCCGTATGCATATATAATCCCCGATCACCAGAGGCTTAGTTCTCCTAAATAACTAGCTGCAAGTGTGCCCCTTTCTCTATCAGTCTCCATGGAGCACCCGCCTAATGCTATCTACTTGGTCAATAAGGATCACAAATAACTTTCTCATATAAAGCCAATCCCAAGAATACAGACAGCCTTTTGGCCTTCTAAAATCTTTAAATAACAAAGTTTGCGTGACCTTTGGACTTCCTATCTTGTCTGTATAATTTTTCCTCTAATAATAAAATCTTGCACCCAATCTTATATTCACAGCAACTCAAACAGGGCTTTTATTTCCAAAATTTAGAGTGTTAGACTTTTGAAACAAACACATGCTAATAATTACCCCAAGCTGGTTAGAGATAATGGGCAACAGAAAAGTTATTATCTTCAACGTCATCATATGTCTTTGATATGATAATCATTGCATTCAAGATATCAGAAATGATGGATGGCCTTTGATTTTGAGTATATCCATGATGCAAATTACCTGGCTCTTTTTCACTCCTGCTTGGACAGGGAGGCGCTATCAACAGTGAGGCCTCCTAGCTTCAGAGCCTGGGCTCACTGGACGGCAACAGCTAAGAGAACTCAAAGGGAATACTTTCTCCTTTGAAGATACCTAGGTAAATCTATATTTTCCTTTTGCAGACCTACTTCACCTAGAATAATCTTTTACATAGTCTTAATTTTCCATGATAACTACAATACACACTGTTTAGATCCCAAGTCATTCTCTTCTCTTAACTTTTTGGGTAGCAACCACTAACATAAGAAACATATTGCTTCTAGTGGGTGGAGCTCCTTCTGTATACCTAAAAGATTCCCCAAAATGTTAAATAAGAAAGCAAAGATGAAACAGTACCATATATACATAATTTAGAATTGCTACAAGATCCTGGTTGGGTTTGTAGTGTACACCCTAGCACATTTCCCTATAAATAGTCTTATCCTCCTCCTTTCTCTCACAGCACAGCTGTTATGGGAAATTAGTACATGGAATTGCCTTCCTCTTCATGTAAAAGGAGTACTATAGTGATGCAAATTATCTACTCTCCACCATCTCTGAAAAGTGAGCTCCAAATCCATCCTGAGTAGAATCAGAAATATACATACCCTGAGGATCTCTCATCTAGAAAAGAACATTACAAATACCTGGTAGGTGATTTGTCTAGTCATGCCATTGTCTAACTGCTAGTCTCATGTTGTATCACTTGAATATGTATCATTCCAGCAAAGATGCACATCCCTAATCAGTCATACTGGAGACAAGGCAATAGCCTTCAAGATGTGAAAATCAAAACTATTTTGGACACAATACCTTTAATTAATTAATTAATTAATTAATTAATTAATTAGTTTTTTGGTACTGGGGATTGAACTCAGGGGCACTCGACCACTGAGCCACATCCCCAGCCCTATTTTGTGTTTTATGTAGAGACAGGGTCTCACTGAGTTGCTTAGCGCCTCACCATTGCTGAGGCTGGCTTTGAACTCGTGATTCTCCCGTTTCAGCCTCCCAAAGTGCAGGGATTATAGGCGTGTGCCACCCTGCCCGGCTTAATTTATTTATTTTTATGTGGTGCGGAGGATCAAACCCAGTGCCTCACACATGCGAGGCGAGTGCTCTACCACTGAGCCATTACCCCAACCCCTCAGTACAGTTTTATTCTGCATCTCCTAATTGCTGGTTTGTTGATCATCTTTTTCTAAGTTTATTGGCCATTCCTTCCATGACAAACCCTTTTCTTTCCCCCTTCTTTCTGTTGGAAGTTGGGCTTTTTATAACTAATTGGTAAAAATTCTACATACCCTTTGGATAATAATTTTTACTTAGTTGTGTGTGTTACATATATGCTCTCCAAGCTTATAGCTATCTTTTTATACTCTTTGTGCTATCTTTTGATGAGCAAGGGTTCTGTATTTTAATAGAATTTTATTTTAAAGTAATTATATTTCTTATTGTTTTGTGTTTTTTATGCCTTTTCCAGGTGAGAGCAAGAGACACATTCATAAATTCTTTTCTAAAATGATAACTCTTTCCTATCTCATTTATATGCTTAATATATCTAGAATTGATTTTTATTCATGAAGTGAGGGAGAGATCCATTTTCTTTCCTTTTACACCATTTTTTATTTAACTTTTAAAATCCTTCTTTTAATAGCCAATTTTGTCCACTGATCTGAGATACCATATTCATATTTTTTATGTTTCTGTCAATTACTGCCCTTCTATAGCAATCTTACTATTTATAATTTTATTTTTTAAACATGAAAAGGTATAAATCTTCTACTCCATTTTTGTTTTTTGGAGTAATTTGGTTAGTTATGAAGTCTTTTTCTTCTGCATGGATTTTAGGATAAGCTCATTAAATTCCAAATAATCCCATTCAGGTTTACTTGTAAGCCTGAAATCAATTTGGGGATCACTGACATCTTTATAACATTGGCTTTTCTGTTCATAAAGAGAATATCCCTCTATCCTTTTGAGTCTACTTAAACGCTTTCGTTTTTGTGTGTGTGTGGGAGGGGTAGGTTACTAGGGATTGAACCCAAGGGGTACTTAATCACTGAGCCACATCCCCAGCTCACTTTATTTTTTATTTTGAGACAGGGTCTCACTAAGTTGCTTATGGCCTCGCTAAATTGCTGAGGCTGGCTTTGAACTTGGGATCCTAGTGTCTCAGCCTCCCAGGCTGCTGGGATTACAGGCGTGCGCCACGGTGCCTAGCTAGGTCTACTTAAATGCTGTCCATAAAGCTTAATATTTTCTACACTAAATTTCAACCACATTCCTTAGATTTACTCTTAGATATTTTATGTTCCTGTAATGATATTTTTAAATTGTATTTTCTACTTATTGCTAGTATATAAAAATGTGATCATTACATATTGATACTGTGTCTACCATATACACCATATATAGTCTCTTATTTTTTATGATTTGTCAACAGAAGTTTTTTCTACAGAAAATCACAATTTCTTAACAACTTGATTTCATTTTTTCCTTTCTAATGTATTTTAATTCCTTTGCTTTATTATACTGGCATGGATCTCTGCCACAATGTTAAATAAAAGAGGCAAAAGTAGGTATTCCTTTTTTGTCCTAATCTCAAAAAGAAAGCTTTCAATTTTTCACCAAACATACTTTTGTCACTTGCCTTTTCTATAGACATTCTTTGGGAACTAAAGGTTGTCTCTTCTGTGTTTAGATAGCTATAAAAATTTCATTATAAATCATAAGAAAATGTAATAAAATGTTTTTACATCACCTTTTGGGATAATATAGTTTTTCTTCCCTTAACCTATTAACTTACAAAAACATTTCCTAATTTTAAATCGGATGTGAAATAAGCCACATTTAATCATCAAACACTGCTAGATTCAGTTTGGTAATACTCTGGTTAGGATCTTTATATCTGTATTGACAAGAGAAATTGTCCTGTCCTGCGCTGGTAGTGCCATCGAGGTACGTACACTAGCCACGAGTTTAAAATGATTTTCTATCCCCTAAAGCATTATGTGTAAGAGAAGGAAATTTGGGGGTAATAAAAAACAGTCTGGTCCTGATGCTTTGTATGATAATTTTAAACTACTGATGTAATTTCATTAATATTTATAGGAACATTCAGGTGTCTGTTTTGTCCTGTTTTGATGATTTATATATTTTAAGAAGTCAATTCATATTATTTTCATCTATTGGCAAAAGTTAGTTCACAGTGTGATATTACACATTTCCATGCATCTGTAGTTACATTTATTTTCAACTCTATGATACTTATGTTTGTTTTGCCTGTTCTTGCCAAATGTTCTTTAATATTACTGTTTTTAAAGCAAAAACTTCCATCTTTATTGATCTTCTATACTATATTTTTTAAAAATTTCCATTCTCATCTTTTAAAATTGTATGAAGTTGAACCATGTGAAATTGTGTATACCTCACCTGTAAAGATGGCATTTTCTTACTGTTCAGCCTAATGGAAATATTAGAAAATTATTCTAATTTATTTGGTTTGCTTGATTTTCTTTTTTCTACCTCCTAATTTTGTAACCTTAATTTATTTTTGATCTTCTCTTCTTCCTTTCTAACTTAAATATTTATGATAATATATTTTAGCTATATCCTGTCTTTGTATTTACTCCTCGTTATGTTTTCTGAGTGTCTTATAACTAATTGCTTAACATATGACTTATTTATGATTATGATTATAAATTTTGAAAGGTAATGAGGTTTTTTACATCAACACATTTAAGCTATCCTTTTGTTACTGATATATGATTTTTAACTTAATTTCATTTTGATCATAAGGGTGGGCTTTGTATGGAAAATCTGTTGAAATTTTCAGAACATTTTCTTCAGTCTTAATACTGTTTGACTTTTAAAATTATATTCCTGTATTATGATGACAAAATTTAGTATTATATGATAGTTCATTTAGTCTATTTAGTTGTTAATAGAGAAAACAACCTGAGATAACCTACTTGAAGAGTCTGACCATCCCCTAAATCAGCCATTCTGTATTTTTGATTGTTTTTTCCTGCTGTGCTGGGAATCAAACCTTGCATATGCTGGGGAAGTGCCCTCCCCTGAGCTACACCCCCAGCCCTCCATACATGTTTACATTTATTTACTACCTATCATGTTCTACAAAGATTTAAGGAGGCCACATTATGTTACCTGCCATCAGCTGGCATATTTAAGATTGTATGACAAACTCAAGTTACCAAGAAAAGCCAAATGAAGACAATACTAAAAAACAGATTTTATCTTTTGTTCTGCTTCATTGTTTTACCTTGGCACATATTCAGGGCATTCATCATTGAGTATGTAGCTAAAATTCATTTACTTTAACTGTATAGTTCTTCCCCTTGAGTACCACAAAAAAAAAATGTAAAGGGAAAAATGGATTTTTTGGTAGTCCTCGGGGACCCAGGAGCCACCATTGAATGAGAGATGAGATTGCAGGTTATAACCAACCTTCTGCTCTCTTGGGGGGGGGGGGGATACTAGAGTATTTCCATCATTCTGGGGACACTTAGAAAAACACATCAAATATATATATATTTTAACACTCACAACCACACCTTAAAGTATGTCTGATTATTATTCTCACTTTGCAGATGAGGTGGTGGTGGGGACTTAATAGATGATCTTTAGGAAGATGGAAGCTCTTATCCCATAAGCAAAGAGATGACTCTGAAAATGCCAAGCCTTTTCAAATCCCCCTGCTGCCCTCCCTACTCTCCCACTTGTAATATTTGGTCTAGTATGAACCCTCTCACTGCAAGGAGTGTGCTGGAGGAAGCAGGTGGTAAGAAAGCTGGAGTTCAGGCCTTGCCACTGGCTTCCTGCTGTTATGAGGCAAACACTAAAGTCCCCGCTGATAGGTGGGAACTTTGCATTGGTCTGAGTCCTCCCTCCTCCTCCCTATACCTTTAGTGTCAGATGCCCCTCACTTCCACTGATGGCAATTTAATGGCTGTGTTCAGTTGGATTGAATTTTTCAAAAAGCGTCACATGACCCAGCTTCTCCAATGTATCCTAAACATAATGTGCTTCAGGGATTTTACTGCTACATTCTGAATCACATTCCTCTCCAAGTGATCATCTCAATGCTTCATTTTTTCCATTAGTAACCTGATTACAGCACAGAGTGATCTATCTATAATGAGCCCCAATTCAAGCAGTGTGGCTTTCTGTTGGCCCAATTTTAAATAAATCTTTCTTTGTTAATTAATGTGCCTTACCCCAGTGTTGCAAGTAACATTTATGTTCCTGAATTAGACGGGAGGGAGGAGAACCACACCCAGGGTGCAACATCCAAAAGTCTTCTGAATCAATATGAATGCAACGACCTGCAAACTTTAAAAGTTAGTTTCAGTGCTTATGTTAAACCAAGGAAGCTGTACAAGAAAGTCTACAGGAGAGTAAAAGGTGATGTGATAATTAGGTCATGAATTAACCCCCTGGTACTTGCAGCTCTTTGCTATTTTTAAAGACCTCCTTCTCACCTCCTAGGATATTTTGCACATGCAAAATGCCTTAATGTGACTAATAAGGTACCTAGCATAAAAGTTAATTAATGTAAATGAAAACACTAAAACTCAGGTTATTTGGTAACCAGGGCCTGGAGCCAGATCCCAATTAAACCACTTTTGTGGTGAAGGAAGGGATCAAAATGCCCAATAGGTTCCATCTGGCTGCTTCTGTGGGTCACCGCAGAGCCCCATGTCCATATCAAATCGGCCTTTGCACCTCCTTTCCACTCCTCCCGCAGTGCTGGGGAGCTCCCAGGCTCCCTCACTCACAAGGCAGGGGCTTGGAAGCTAAGGAATCCAGCTGGAAGCAACTGTGATTCACTAGTTCTTTGCAGTCCAATCCCCTTTGTCATTCATTCCACTGGAGGGGTCCCTAAACCTCCAATCCCATTTGTACCCTACCCAGGAGATTTGATAATGGTCCTGGCAGAGCAGTGGCTTTTCATAACTTCTGGCAGGGGCCTCATTGACCCATAACATGGCTACACACATGATTTCTTCTCATACTGTCTTTGTAAATTGACCATGGCTAACCTTGCTGCCCTAATCAGATCAATCAGAATAACATTTCTTTAGCTGCTGCAGGCTGGCAGCCTCCTGGGCTGAGGCGTGACTCAGAGTCAGCCTTGGATACTGAAGGCGGATTTTTGAGTTTCCAGTGGTCTCAGGTTTCCTTTGCTTTTATCACAGTTGGTGAGCTTTGTAAGGACCGTGTTTACAGCCATGCAAATTAGCCTCAGCTGGAGAGAAATCAGGTCAGGACTAAATGAAATCAAGCACAGGGTCAAAGGTATTTTATCAAAATTTGGAAATGTGGCCATAGTACTTGGGGTTAAGCCAGACTCTCTTAGGAAGTACGTGGACAGCACTGTCTGATGCAACCTGAACTCTTGGCCTCTGGACCCTGGAAACTGCTAAGGGATAAAGAAAGGGTGATGAAGGATCACGCCAGCCCCAGGGGCACTGGCCAGCTCAACCAAGGACCAACCGCTGCTGCTGCTGCCAGGCACATTTTTGTTATATAAGGACCACTGTGATGAGGGAATACTGCATCTTGGAAGAAAGAAACATTGTGGTTCTAAGCCTGGTTTGTGGTATATTCCATGTGACTCACTTAGTAGGCACAGTTCAAATTCACGGTTCTGTTCTACTCGCACACTTGCACACGCTGTTTTAAAAGTATGTGTGAAAGTGTCCACATGCAGACAAACTCTGATATTTTGCACCTGGAAAGAGTATCTTTAAACTTCCACTCCAGATGCCAAGTTTTTAATGAAACTAAGGTCACGTGACCAGACACAGCGCCTGCCGATTCCGGTCAAGACAAGATCTCTAGTTAATTTCCATTGCAGTTCCCATTGTGTTTCCAGTACTTTAATACCCCAAGTACATGAAGAAACTTGGTTTATGTAAAAGTAATTCTCTCAAGACTGGAAGATTATTAAAATCAGAATTATTCCCTGAGTGCCCTTGTACTTATGACTCACCAAATCACTGGTGATGGTTTACAGCAGGCAGCCTGATTTATCAGAATGTGCCTGGGTCTGAGGGCTAAGACGTTGGTTCATGTGACTCCCTTGTCTGTCTTCCCTCTAATAAGTAAAGTCTAACGAAACTCGTGAATTTTGAGTGTCCTTGTCTGCAAAACAGAAATAATGACCAGAGTCTTGGAATTTTTCAAATTAAAGTTTAGTTTGACAGATGAGAAAACTAAGACCTGGAGAATGTAAAGGACTTGTCCAGGACTCAATAGTTGGCTAGGGTCAAAGTCAAACACACAAACCACACCGACCAACACCAAGCCAGTGCTTCTTTCACTGTACAATGACCAGGAAACAAAATTCAGCTTTGCCAAGTAAACTTAAAGTTAGGTCGTAATTAAATTTAGACTAACATGCTATTTTTTAAGTAATTAAAAAAATGAGCTCTGGGTTCTGTTGCTAGAGTCACTCCTTGCTCTGCCACCTATGAGTTGTGTGGTGACAGGCAAGTTCCTCAACCCCTCAGGCTCTAGTTTCCTTATCTACAGAATGAGAATAATAACAGTAACCAGCTCACTGGGTTCTGAAGATTAAATAAGTTAATATATGGCAACAACCCAAATCTACTGAGCATTAGGATCATTTCTACTAGTAATATCTTCCATTATCATTTTCATTTGAGAAATACTAAATAAAATAAACACTAGGCTATTAGGACATTTTTTCTGCTCATATTAAGCACATGCCTGTGAGGTCAAGTGTGTGAAGGAGCTGTTGTGACCTTCATTTACTTTAGAAAGCATTTGTAAGCTCAGTTTTGAAGCATCCATGTAATCTGGGTATGTGACTTAAGTATACATATAGCATCTTTCCATATTCTTGCTGTGTCCCCACATACTTCTGGCTGGGACCTGGAGGTCAGAGGAGTGACTGCCACCATCAAGGTCCTGGCACAGGTACTCATCCCCAACCACACTGAGCTCCTGTCCATGCCACTGTCTTAGAAAGGGCCTGTACTGAGGATAAATGAATGAGCCTCAGGAAAATATGCATAAGATTTCAAAATTTTCACCAACTAGAAGAAATGGACAAATGCTTTTGGAAAACTCATTTCTTTAGAGTGGTTCTCTCAGAGAATATCTTATAATGTCTAATCACATGGTTTTTCATTTTCGAATTAGATAACCCCAAATCTACATTCAAGTAAATTTTCTATTTATATGGGAGATTTAAAAAATTGAGTGTGTGTGTGTTGGGGGGTGGATCCTGGAATCAGACCCAAAAGGGTTAAGCTTAATACTTCATAAATTTTTATGCTACTGACATTCATTCTAAGCACTGGAACTATGCCCATGAATGATTTTTATCCTACTAATACCTACAAGACTTTCTAATATGCATGTGGCTCCCAAAACTCTGTGTGGGTAATGTGCTGTGAAAAATGGCCTCATGGTTCACAACAAAGAGATTTAATAAGACTACAGAGGGTGTTCAGGGGCAGCTACTCTCTTCTTGGTTCCATTTCCCCATGCCTAAGAATGGAAGAGAATTTAGCTCTGTGTCACAGCATTCTAAGGTGCCCTCTTGTGGTTTGGGGTAGGTAATGAGCATCTTAATGATACTGCAGCTGGCTTGAGGTACAAACTCAGATTAGGTTACTGTTCAACAGCCAGCAAGAGAAACACAGTTGAACTCCAAAAACAACATTCAGACTCAACATTCTGAAAGAATCATTGATATCCATATTTGACAAGTTCTAACCACTTTTAAAAAAATAAGCAAATAAATGTACAACCTAACTTTTTGTGCCATCTCATTTCCAAACAGAATTTACAAAGTAGAATTTTGTAAACTGGTGCCTGTCATGGAGTAGGTCCTCTAAACTAAAGAACAAGCAAACGCTATGCATTCCGCATCCTACTCAAGGAGTCTGGACACAATACTAACAATCTCAGGTCATGTATTGGTACAATCAACACAGAGAACATTTTCTAGATGATAACTTCTAGCACACTGCGCATTTATCAAACACATGAAAAATGTAAAAGGGTAGACAAACTCAGCCCTACCCCGGGGGGAAAAATAATACACATACCTTTCCAAGGCAGCCAAGAGAAATCATCTTTGTCACAAATGCTGAAATAATATAAACTTGGAAGGCAACAGGTTATGAAAACCCTATAAATTTATATTCAGGCTTCCAAACAATGTTCTCCTTCCACCCTCCCCAGTAAACTGAGACACAAAGTCTAGGATTTGAGAATTACAGCTACAATCCTCGCCAAAGTGACCAAATTACAATCAATGCTGAAAGCTTTTGGCACCAGAAAGTTTCAACAGACAAGCATCAGCTGAACCATCACAGCCCACCTCCCCCAAAGCACTCAGAGGAAATAGCCAGCATCTCATTAGTTCCTAAGAAATGTCTACTAAAAAGACAGAAGGCAAAGGCAGGATTATATACATCTTACAGAAGAGGAAACAGACATGATTTATAATTCAAAGTCAGAGCATAGCATTTCAAGAGACGAAGAATCTTGGCAGGTAGTGCTGATTCTCAGAAAGTTGTCAGGCAAGTATAGAATGCAGTTGGAAAGCTTAGCAAAGTAGCTAGCTACTTCCTTCACAGAAACCAGGAAAAAGACTCTCAGACAATGAAGGTGGATTTCTGGATCCTGGTCAGGATACTCACTTGCTCAGAAGTGTAACTTAAGGACAATGTAAATATGGGCATATTGACAGAGGACACTCTTATTTTACAGTGCAAGGAGTGTATATAAAACAACCTGAAATACTCTATTACATGTTGGAATGCATCATTAAAGGAAGTTCTGGAATATTATCATAAATATTGAAAAACAAGAATGACCTTGAGATCATCATTTGTAAATAGTTTCAGGAACAAACACATTGATGGTTTAAGACCATGAGAACCTCAGGAATCAATGATGTTCAGAACTTTCTTTCCAAAACCGTCTCATTCATTCATAAACTAGGGGATTATTACAACATCCCAGAAAGGGGATGTTAAAGTGTTTTCATAATGAAAATTTTCCTTTATTCTCATAAAAGCCATGTTAAGGAGTTGCCATTCCCGATTTTGTAGAGAAGACATTGTATGGAAAGGTTAAATCACTCTGAAGTTTAGAAAAGAGAAAAAAAAATAAAAGAGTGGCACTAAGTGTTGGTGGAACCATTAAGTGCTCTGATTCTTAACTTGGTTACTGCTAGGTTTGAAGTGGCAGAGCGGTCTAGTGTCACCTACCTGGGTATGCAATGCAAATTTGTCTTAATTAGTGTTTGATTTTTTTGGTATAGCTAAGATTTAAAATGAAATTGATAAAGTCAAAGGAAAATACTAGGCTCCAAATCTACATATTCCTTGTAGGAATTACATGTTAAGCACATCTTTTCATTCAAATGTTCGTTTTTCTGTTGGAAAACTCTGAAAAATACTCTGAATAATCTTAAAACCCAGAAAATACTTGGGACTTACTTAAGTGTAGCTGTGACTTGCTGGTCTTGGCAGCAGCCGCTCGCATTCAGAAACTTCAAATCGAGCATCCTAGTAAAAGTCGCTACTATCAGAGGTATGGCAAATTACCATTTATCTAACAGGGAAAGGCAGGCATATGCTGAGGTTCTTATACATCCATCCGCTCAATGTTCCTCATTATTAATGTCTTCTCAGGTAAGATGGGCAAACTCTTGGAAGACACTTTGTCTTTCCAAGCCTCAGTTTCTAATGTGCCAAATGAAGGAATGGAATTAGATGATGGGAAAAGTTCCTTCTAGCCTTACTACATAATGTCATGGAGCAGGAGCTCTGCTCAGTTTGACAATACATACATTTCTGCTTGCTTTAAACCAATGCAAGAGGTTGGAAATTTAAACACCTTTATAGAGATCTAGAAAGATCTAGAAAGTAGTATCTGAGTTCAGCAGACTCTTGACAATTCTTACCATTCTTTCTGAAATGCAAATGTGGAATGTGCAGAGGGATAAAGACCATCTCTATTTAAGGGAAATGCTTGTTTATATCTCAATGCTGGCTGAACCCCTATGAGCCAAGATTCAGAATGCTGGATTTTTAAATCTCCAGCATACACAGTTCTTTCTGCAGTTCAGTCATCATCATCATCATAATAAAAACCTTATTTGGCAAATATTCTCCTGGTCTTCTTGTACAAGAACCATGCTGTGATTAAGCTGAAGAAGCTGGCCTCCAATGCTGAAACTCCTCAGCTGCTTACAAGCTCTAAAAAAAGTAAACCTTTCATTTTCATTTCGAGAGAAAAGAAACAAACATCTGACTCTTGAAAGAGACCAAGGGACCTGTCTTGATGTTGGAAATCTGGCCACAGGCATAGAGGGAAGACTCAGAGGAGACAGGCTTTGGAGTTTTCTGACCTTGATTCAATTCATTATTTGCTTTAAAATTTAAGGTAGGTCACAAAGCTCGCTGAAGCAGCAGCATCCTTAACATAAAGCTCCAGCAGACTCCCATTTCTGCTTCCACTTACAGAACTGCACACGCACAACGCATCAATTCTAGGGGGTAACAAAAGTTTACCATCCAGAAAGTTCAAATGAAGGGTAACTACACCCTCAGACAGAAACAAGTACTAACTGCCTTAATTAAAATTCACTATTGAACAGGCAAACAATTATGATATAGGAAATAAGTGACCAGATGTTTTGATATTTTAAAAACAAATATTCATTCACCAAAATGGAAATAGTTCATTTTATGACTGAATCACATGGTATTAGAGAGAAACTAAGGGAGTGACAGCAATCTAAGAAGTAAAAGAAAGCACAAGTCAATTTAGCATGACACTGTATAACAGTCAGAACTTCCAATTAACCAGAAAAGTTTTCCCAGAGGAAAGAGGAAAACTGAAGCTGTTTATAGAATGTAAAACTTTTTCCTTTGCATTTCATGTAGCAACAATAATCTTCTATTTCTATAGATAGCATTTTAAAAAGTCAGCCTGGGGGACTGGGGTTGTGGCGCAGTGGTAGCGTGCTCGCCTAGCACGCGTGAGGCAACGGGTTCGATCCTCAGCACCACATAAAAATAAAATAAAGGTATTCTGTCCACCTACAACCAAAAAATAAATATTTTTTTTAAAAAAGTCAGCCTGGCTACAAGACACAGATGTACTACATCTTATACAAATCTGCTGAATGGGAATACACATCAACTAACTTCTTGCCTGGGACTTACTGTTTTATTTGAAAAATTCAAACTGTTCCATGCAACATGTTCCCTTAAAGAGTTGCTGTGCTATCCAACAATTGAGATTATTTTCTCATGATAATACAATTCTTGTGAACTTAAGAGATAAAAAACTTCATGATTTTCTTTCATAATTCAAATCAATAGGAAAATCTGATAGGACTAACAGAAAGCTACAGTAGGATATTTCCCATTTTTTCTCTGTAAAATTGCACTCAATTTCATAATCATAATGTTGCTCAAGTTATGAACTAATGGATGAACCCCACCATGTAATTTAAGAAGAAAGTGTTGATGACAGAAATATCATTCAATATTATGCACCTTTTAAAATGCTTCTCAAATCCTCATAGATTTGAATCTTACAACATCCTGAAGGTTGGGTAGATTTGAATATTGCTAATCATGTTTTACAGAAGAGGGAAAATGCAAGAAGGAAGACAACTAGCCCAAAGCTCACACAGAAAATCAACATCAGGCTATTGTCAATGGGATAGTTTGACTGATTTCTCTTCAGCTGATTCATGACTGGTGTATAGGAACGCAATTGATTTATGGGTGTTAATTTTGTGAAAGGTCTTTACAACAAAAACTACTGGACACTAAAGAAAGGTTGAAGATGACCTTAGAAAATGGAAAGGTCTCTCATGTTCTTGGATAGGCAGAATTAATATTGTCAAAATGACCATACTACCAAAAGCACTACACAGATTTAATGCAATTCCTATTTAAGGTTCCAATGATGTTCATCATAGAGATATAAAAAGGCAACCATGCAATTCATTTGGAAAATTAAGAGGCCCAGAATAGTCAGAGCAATTCTTAGCAAGATAAATGATGCCGGAAGCATCACAATACCAGACCTTAAGTTATACTGCAGAGCTACAGTAACAAAAAGAGCATGTTGCTGGCACAAAAATCAAGCATGAAAACCTGTGGAACAGAATAGAAGACACAGAGACAAACCCACATAAATACAGTTCTCTCATACTAGACAAAGGGGCCATAATCATAAATTGGAGAAAAGATTGCCACTTCCACAATGGTGCTGGGAAAACCGGAAATCCGTATGTAACAAAATGAAATTGAACCCCTATCTCTCATCCTGCACAAAACCCTATGCAAAGTGGATCAAGGACATAGGCATTAGACCAGAGACCCTGCACCTACTGGAAGAAAAAGTAGGGCCAAATCTCCATCATGTCAGCTCAGGAACTGACTTCCTTAGCAAGACTTCTAAAGTGTAAGAAGTAAAATCAAGAATCAATAAATGGGATGGATTCAAACCAAAAAGTTTCTTCAAAGCAAAGGAAAGAATATGAAGAGAAAGCCTATAGAATGGGAGAAAATCTTTGCCACTTACATCTCAAATAGAGCATTAATCCCCAGGATATATAAATAACTCAAAAAAACAACAAAAATAAATAAATAACCCAATCAATAAATGGGCTAAGGAACTGAATAAGTGTGGAGAGCAAAAGAGCCCCAGTCATCAGCTGATCCTGCAGTGTAGGCAAAAACCAAGCCTGGGAAACATTCCTTCCCAAAGGTGAGGATGTGAACAGCCTTGATCCCGGCTCTGTTATCAACAGTTATCAGACGTTCCAGTACAATAGGTTTTCTGATACACAAGGATAGCCACAGGATGTTCCTAACACTGTAAGAGCAGGAGAGCCACAAAATGTCCCTAGCTCTATAACTTTTTAGTGCACAAAGAAGCCCCTTGATAACTCACAAGCTTTGAACAATTCACAGCTTCTGTAGTTTAACTTTCTGATAATGAGATTCTATATAATAAACATGCTGAGCTAGTTCTTGGTCACTGTTCCTCCATCAGATGACAGTGTACCACCTGGTCCCAGCTTTTCTTAAAAATATCTGTGTTTTTCTTAATTTCCTGTTGCCCTTACTAGAGATCCTTTGTTATTGCTATGTGGGTTGTGGTAAATAAGCACTTCACAAAAGAAGAAATATAAATGGTCAAAAAATATATGAAAAAAGTTCAACTTCTCTAGCAATTAGAGAAATGCAAATTAAAAGTACATTTAGATTCCATCTCGCTCCAGTCAGAATGGCAATTATCAAGAATACAATAACAACAAGTGAGCTGTTCAAAGCCAGCTTCAGCAATGGTGAGGTGCTAAGCAACTCAGTGAGATCCTGTTTCTACATAAAAACACAAAACAGGGCTGGGGATGTGGCTCAGTGGTCGAGTGCCCCTGAGTTCAATCCCTGGTATCAAAAAATAAATTAAATTAAATTAAAAAAACAACAACAAGTGTTTGCGAGGATGTGGGGAAAAAGTTTCACTCATACAATGTTGGTAGGACTACAAATTGGTGCAACCACTCTGGAAAGCAGTATGGAGATTCCTCAAAAAACTAGGAATGGAACCATAATTTGACCTAGTAATCTCACTGCTCTGTTTATACTCAAAGGACTTTCAATCAGCATACTACAGTGACACAGCCACATCAATGTTTATAGCAGCTCAACTCACAATAGCCAAGCTATGGAACCAACCTAGGTACCCCTCAACAGATGAATGGATAAAGAAAAAGTGGTATATATACACAATGGAATATTACTCAACCATAAAGATTGAAATTATGGCATTTGCTGGAAAATAGATGGAACTGGAGAATATCATGCTAAGTGAAATAAGCCAATCCCAAAAAACCAAAGGCCAAATGTTATTTCTGATTTGTGGATCCCAATCCACAACAGGGAAGAGTGGGGAGGGGAAGAACAGAAGTTCAGTGGATTAGACAAGGGGAATGAAGGAAGGGAGGGGTGAGAGGAACAAGAAAGATAATAGAATTAATTGAACATAACTTTCCTATTCTTTTATATTAATACACTACCAGGATATTACCACATCATGTACAACCACAAGAATAGGACCTAATTAGAATACATTATACTCCATGTATATATAATGTGTGAAAGTACACTCTACTGTCATGTATATCCAAAGAGAACAAATAATAATTTAAAAAAAGAAAGTCAACATCAGAATCAAATATTCTATTGTCTTCTTAACATTATCTCTGCTATTATAAAAACACCAATACAGGGAAATAGCAGCAGTGACAAAAATGCCATTAACTATCATAGGTTGAGAACTGACTGTGTGCCAGGAACTATGCTGAACCCAACACACACATTACTTCATTTAATCATCATTTAGAATACTATAATGAGTGGATATTGTGTTAGCTTTTGTCACTGTGACAAAATACCTGAGGCAATTAACTTATGGAGGGAAAAGGTTTACTTTGGCTCATGATTCTAAAGGTTCCATTATAGGATCAGGTGGCTCCAATGCTTCAGGCCTCTGCCAAGGGCAGCACATCAGGACAGGGGTGTGTGGCAGAACAAACTACTTACTTCATGATCAAGAGAGAGAGAAAGAGATCCAAGTCCCACAATATCCTTCAAGGGCATACTCCCAATGACCTAAAGACTTCTTCCTAGGCCCCATCTCTTAAAAGTCTCACCAACTTCTAGTAACAGGAACTTGGAAGCCACATCTTTCATACATGGACCACTGGATGGAACACTTTTCATATATGGACCATTGGATGGAACACACAGCATACTTCATCTTGTGCTATGGCTCGGGGTCTAAGGTGCACAGAGTTGAAGGGCCTAGTGCTTTTGACTTAGACCACACGGTCTGCCTCAGGTCTGCCTGACGGCTGGTGATAGTAAACTCATTCTCTTGCAGATAACTGGTGGCTCCTGGTTCTCACATTTGCTCAGAAATCACCTTCTCAATTAGGCCTACACTCTATTTAGAATTGCAGACCCATCCCCACCTTTCAAAGCTGGGACTCCTTACTCTGCTCCACTTCTCCACAATGGGATTTACAAGGTTTGTTTTTAATGTTGATGGTTAATATGAGCTCTACAGGGCAAGGATCACCAGTTTGGTTGATTTTTTCACCAAAAGATTCCAAATACTTAGACAACATTGTTCATCTGAAATTTCTCTAATGATGGAAATGTTTAATTTCTGTACTATCCCACACGGTAGTCACAAGTCACAAGGACAAAACTGGAACATGGACAGTGAAAGTGAAGGACCAATATCTATTTTATTTATTACTTAAGTAGCTACATAGTTCTACTATACAGTGCAGGCCTAGAATAAACCTGGCACCATAAAACCCTAATATTCATTAAATGAATAAATTTATAAGTGAACCCTATTTTTCTTTCTTTTTTTTTTTTTTTTTTTTTTTTTGGTACCAGGAATTGAACCCAGGGCACTTAACTACTCAGCCACATCCCAAGCCCTTTTTAAATATTTTTTTAGAGACATGGTTTCACAGAGTTGCTTAAAGCCTTTCTAAATTGCTGAGGCTAGCTTTGAACTTGGTGATCCTCCTGCCTCAGCCTCCTCAGCTGCTGGGATTATAGGCCTGTGCCACTGTGCCTGGCTAAACCCTGTTTTTCATATATCCTACAAGCTACTTTCATTTATAGCAAATTAAATATTCTTTTTTTCCCCCAACACAATTAATGGCTGGAAGATTCCAGATTAAATTTTGAAAATTCAGAAGATGCAACCAAAATAGCAAGTGCAGATTTCTTGAATTATTGGCTCCTTTTTGCCATTTATGACTCAAAACATTTTCTGACAACAGGGAAAGTAAAGCAGCAGCGCATAGTATATTTCTACAGATAGCAAAAATGTATATGTAATTAAAACCATTACTATAATTACTCAATACCTTTTTGACCTTGTTTTTTTTCTCATAGGTCTCTGATAGAGGTTTTTTCTTCTGCTGAGTTGTGTCTTTGGAGAATAAATACTCAAATTCACTAGTGTCCCGAATATCAGGTTCTTCTAAGGAGTCCCATAAGGTCGGTGTAGCATTTTGGCTTAAAAGAGAAAATGGCAAGTTAACCTTAAGAACAAGGGCAGAAGAGAATATAATATAATCATATCTCTAATTCATTTTTATCTAATTTAAAAAATATAAAGCCCTAATAAAGCTTAGAAAAAAGATTTTTGTTATACCTTTTAAAGCCAAAATACATTGTAAAACAGTTAAACTCACATGCTCTCAAAAAAGTACAGTCATTAGATAGTCAGAAAGCAACAGTCAGAACACACTACAAGTCCTGGGCCTGAGATTGTGGTCACAAGGTTTTCCTAAGTCTGAGACATTTCCATCACATGATGGCAAAAGCGGGCATCACATAGGAGTTGAAGAGATAACCAATTCTGAGATATAAACATTTCTTAAAGGGCCTAAAAATAGAGTAGTAAGGTAAAGATCTGCCTTAATTGGACTTTTTCTGTGGGTTTTAAATATAGTTTTCAGGATTAAGTAAACTCAGTTCAAGGTCATTAATATGTGTGTAGTCTGTGCCTATTTAGAAGCATTTAATTAATAATATCCCCGTCCTGACAGGGCATGGTGGTGCACACCTATAATCCCAGTGGCTCAGAAAGCTTAGACAGGAGGATCAGGAGTTCAAAGCCAGCCTCAGCAATGGTGAGGTGCTAAGAAACTCAGAGACCTTGTCTCTAAATAAAATACAAAATAGGGCTGGGGATGTGGCTCAGTGGTTGAGTGCTCCTGAGTTCAATCCTTGGTATGTATGTATGTATGTATGTATGTATGTATGTATGAATAAATGAATGAATGAATGAATGAATAAATAAATAAATAAATAAATAAATAAATAAATAAATAAATGATGTCCCATTCCCAAATAATAAAACCTTGAAACTCCTCCATGACATCAGGCCTCACAGGCATTTCGACTAAAGTGGCCATTTGGGAATTGGTGTTTTACCTTCTAGAAATAGGGAAATATCCAGTTCTGCAACTGAGAAAGAGAATCTGTCAAAAATCAGGTGCGTCAACTCAAACTCTGAGAGCTGACCTGGATGGTTATCTTTTAGGCTTTCCTCAGTCAGAAAACATCTTCTCTCAAATGTCTACTTTCTTAACTTATTTCACCTATATTTGTTTTCAAGCATATATATGTTGATCCATAATGCCCAAAGTATTAATCTTTGTTTCAATACATATTTTCTGTCAATAGAAACTAAAAATAAAACTATCATTAAATATTAATATATGGCAATGCTAGATTTTTCAGATCTGCTTGTTCACATTTTGCTAGGTCTGTCTTCCTCATGAAAGATAACATTTTGGTTCTGGCCACATTCTGTTTTTCCTTCCACTTTTTTTAAATTATAATTTTTCTAATATAACATTTGAGCCATTTAATAATAGTATATATAGGATATACTTTAGTTATAAAGTATAACAATATAATAAACACCTGAGAAAGCATGGCTCATCCCAAGAGCTAGAACATTCCCAATGAACTGAATCATCTGTGTTCTTTCCTCCTCAGTCACACCCTCTAACACTCAATTAATTTTGATTTGAAATCTGTATTTCAAATTATGTAACACCATTATGGACAACATTATGTTAAAAGCTCATCTCAGCTACAGTGAGGAAAGAGGAATCTTTTGGGGGAGGTACCAGGGATTGAACTCAGGGGCACTCAACCATTGAGCCACAACCTCAACCCTTTTTATTTTTTATTTTGAGGCAGGATCTCAGTGAATTGCTTAGGGCCTCGCTAAGTTGCTGAGGCTGGCTTTGAACTTGCAATCCTCCTGCCTCAGCCTCCCAAGCCACTGGGATTACAGGCTTGCACCCCCGCGCCCGCCAGAAAGGGGGATCTTGATTAGAGGAGAGAGCCCTGGAATTTCAGAGTATGGTAAGGGCTACTGGTCTAGGCTTCAGGCAGATTCTGGGCAGGTAAGGAGGGGTGCCTGGAAGGAAGTGGTGCTGAGATTAGGCAGACAGTGTACTACTATCTTTCCTCTCCTTTACCTTGTTGGTCCAGCTCCACTAACACTGAGATCAGACCAGTATGACCAGTGTTACAATTCACTAATTATTCTGAAGCAAATTGAGTTTTGAAGTTAAATTGAGCACCTCATCACCATTTACAGGTTTTTATGGGAAAAGCATTTTCAATTCTAAATAAATGAATTTGGAACACCTTCTCTCAGAGTTGTAGAGCAGCAATAAGAACCTACTCACACAAGATGACCTGACATAATGGTCAACTGTTTTCTGACCACTGAACATACATTCTAGCTGAAAAGGGAGGGAAATGTGGAAGTGGGCACAGAAGACCAAACTTACTAGAAAGCTGGAAAAACAATTAGGTGAGGATTTGTTTTTCTTTAACTAAATGTGCCTTTGCTCTTCTAGAAATCAGAAAACAGACATCAAAGAAGGAAAAACGGCAAAAGAAAAAAAAGTCAGTTCATGCTAGTGTCGAAAAGGAATCTTGGTGGGTGAGATGTATTCACATTTTGTTCCTGGTTTCGCAGAAGATGGAGACCAAAATTTATCAATGTATCCATTATACAAAATGCTCCCCCTCTGGCTTCACAAAATATTAAAATACCATCTCACCTCCCAAGTGATTTTCATTTTACTCATCAATGAATACTATTCAGACTCTTCAAACCATTTTCACTGAAAAAAACAGTAGTTGTGCTCATGGGTACAAAGTATTTTGAGGGATTCAAGATGAAAGGGACTGAAAGTGTGGTGCCTGCAGGAAATGGCCGTGCTGAGGTCTTAACATCATGGAAGGGCAGCCCCCATGGCCCAGCACTCAGGCTCAAGGCTGACACATTCACCAAGCACCAGCTCTCTTGATGCCCCTTTCATCTCCTTTTATTTCACTCAAAAATAAAGCTCTAGATGTATAGTAAGACTAGTAAAAACTTGAGTATTCAAAGTATTCAATTGTTTTCTTTCTCAAAATGGCAAACTACAAGGCTGTGGATGTAGCTTAGTGGTAGAGCACTTGCCTAGCATGCACAAGGTCCTGCTGGGTTTAATGTCCAGTACAAATAAATAAATAAATGGCAAATGATAAAAGGAAGAACATATGCAATGATTATTCCCAGCCTGCCTTTATCCCACCTTGAGTAGTGGGCACAGGGCCCATATCTTCTAGTGAGACTGTTAAATGGCTGCTATGGTCTGTGATATTGGTTGTTCATGAAGTCTCTCAGGGAATGAAGTCAGGCTAGTGAGACACAGGTGTAGAACAACTTTGTGTGCAG
The DNA here is from genome assembly GCA_004024805.1 of Geosciurus inauris. NCBI lineage: Eukaryota > Metazoa > Chordata > Mammalia > Rodentia > Sciuridae > Geosciurus > Geosciurus inauris. Next base: position 164,775 of record PVHX01002508.1, read on the forward strand.
CCAAACACTACTCCAGAGACAACAGGTGGGATTCATCACCCTGGAATGACTGCACACTAATTTGAGAACACTAATAAAGGAACACAACTCAAAATAAATTTTCTGGGAACTCATTTCTCAGAACATACCTGAGTCTCAGATGGGAAAGGGGAATACTAGCATGTTAGTTAGTGATAGGAGCTATTTCAAGATGATCTCATTGTTTTTAGGCATTCATTTGGGAAATTGTGTCAGCATTAAAAAAAAAAAAAAAAGATAGTCTACAAATAAACTCGTGGTTTATTTGTACATGGTTTTAAGGCATTCTCCATTCCTCCTTCTGCAAGTTCTGGTTGTTTTATAATTGTGAACTGCATGTTATTTTGATTAGTGTCTGTCCTGCCTTCCCTAAGCAAAATGTTGCATCAACTTCAAAATTCACTACCACATCTTGACTCAGGGAATAAGTTTAGAAATGTGTTCTCTATTAATGTTCTTGGCAAACAAACTTGAAAACGGAAAAAATGGTCAAGAAATAACTCAACTTCTCCCTTATTGTCCTCCTGACAGGTTCAGAAACTAGACAGAAGTAACAAGACTCAGCTCTGTTTGCAAGAAAGTTTCTGAGCCACTGCATCGGGCTGCCTTTCAGCCAAACTTAAACACCATACAAATGTTTCTTTGAAGAGCAATAAGGAATAAAGATACAAGGATATGAGCAGCTAGATGAACCAGAGTTCAAACAGAGGGAATTTATATTTTAGGACTTTCTTCTGATCTGAAGAACTAAAACTCAGCCATGCCTCATTTTTTTAACAAAAACTGAAAAATACACATAGCTATTAAATTTCTAGAACATAGGAGCATCTAATAACAAGAAAGTATATTATAAAAGATACCCTAAAAATCCTCTAAAAACAAGAAAGTATATTATAAAAGATACCCTAAAAATCCTCAGTGAACCTATAGTATAGGTTCAGGATCAATTTCTTTATGATTATTCAATAGTTACAGGTATACTGTAGAAGGCCTTCTCTCTTAGAATTGGATTCTTCTCAAATCTATAAAATGAGACTTTTAATCTAAGAGAAGAATCAAACATTTGAAGAGACATTGATGTTTCTCCAAGCATCAATTTGTAGAGTATACAGAGATGACCTGGTGGAGATGGACCTCCCTAGACATGCCAACCTTGTTTATCTAAGGATTTCCTATATCACATTCGAGAAGGGTTGATGCAAGAATAAAGCATAGGGCTGAGGCTGGGGCTCAATGGTAGAGCACTTGCCTGGCATGTGTGAGGTACTGGGTTCGATCCTCAGCACCACATATAAATGAATAAATAAAAAATACAACATTATAAAAAAAAAGAATAAAGCATCAAGTAGGCAAAATCCTTAGAATTCACAAGATGAGAATGGACCAGGGGAGAGCTTACCTCTTCTCACTTATTTGTATTCTAGTCCAGTACAAAGGCTTCATAGGACAACTGGGCTCAATGGCTGGTTTTCGAGGACATTGGCTGGAAGAAGAGCTGAGTCCAAAGAAGAGTCCAGGAGGAGGTGGAGGTACAAGTCCAGGAGGAGTTGGAGCAGGAGGAGGTCCCCCACTGCTGGGTAGAGCTAGGGAGTTAGGCGGTGG